>CAVLJG010000008.1:84388184-84540000 GCA_963669975.1 Acanthoscelides obtectus
GGCTTTTCAATGTTGCGTTTTTTATTGCCAGTTCCCAATTTCTAGAACATATTCGATGCACGTTACTGTTCTCATGTGTCTCATTAAATATTTCGGCTGTTCTATTAGCGCACTGATTATTTCCGAAAAATATTTCGATAATTTCAACTCTTTGTGCCGTGGAATATACCTGGTTAATTTATGTAATAAAGCGTTAGTTATTTTAGCAACAAAGTTTGGACAAATCAATCGCAAACTATGTACTAAATTCCTATTTAAATAAGTACGAGATATTTCCTTATCTTTCTTCAAGAAATAACTTTTTTGCCACAAAAAAACGCTCCAATAGCTATTTTCAACAACAAAATGATAAACAAACCATGGGGCGTAATGAAGAAGAAAAGCATTTACTTATTAAAGTAAATTCTTTTAGTTCAAATTTCTTCTGAAAGCAGTACAAACTAATCTGATGATCCTATTTGAACTTTAAATCAATAAATCTTCAAAACTACTGAACTGAAGGTCATGTATTTTACGTCATTATAAAGGGAATTGAAAGACCTTTAAAATAAGGTATCACCCCGACCCCCCCTTTCCTTTTTTGCCAAACTTGTGTCCCCATCGAAAACGAAATCGACGGGTCTGCGCGTTATTCCAAAAAAACTGAACTGCCAGTAAATGCGTCTGTTTCGTTTTCGATGCGCCACCCTGTATATATATATATATATGAGTTAAACACATTTTCTAAATACAATTTACTAATAGGAGCTCGACAGTAATGTGAGGGTAACTTTGGTATCTTCTCAAAAAATGATTGAATCGTAGATATTTTTTCCTTATTTACAATATCTTTTTGTTTGGAAAAGTTTCCCTTTTTGAAACAAGAACTATCACCCGTTTTCACCCAATCTAAAACAGACCACTCTCCTAACGCCAGTGTAGAAAGGAACATCTTTTTACATACAGTTAGTACAACATTGTTTATCTTAAGATGGGGTAAAAGTAGGATAAATCTCGTCGCGATTTTTTCTTGGTGAATTGTTTCAACCTTATTTACAAATTTACAAGAACAGTTGCAAAGGTTTGTCTCTGTTTCTCTTTTTTCGCTCTTTTATTCTTGTTTGTTTGTAAATTGTCTGCAATATAGTCTGGAATGGCTTCACCTCGAAGGCGCTTATTCACTTGGTGTATGTACTCTTTTGCTCTTTAGTTTTTGCACCCTCTGAAGAGTCTTCTGAATCTGGGCAGTAGCTAGACCCAGAGTCCTCAAACAGATCAGGTACATCAAACAGACAATCGTTTCTTCAATAGTTGATCTACTAGTACTAGTGGATACGTGGTTTTCGTATTTCACCAGTAATTATATTGAGATACGAGTATATAATACTTTAACGCAGCGCACGCGTTTATCGCTCAATCCTGACACAAGGTGATGCATTCAGCGCAGAAAAGTATTTGACAAAATAATGATATCGTACCTCAAAAGCGCTAAAAATTGAGATACGAGGTTTTGACTTTATGACGGCGATTTAGCGTTTTTAATTAATATCGGAGTTATCGACCGAGCCCACACTAAAAGCTCACCCTGTATGTACAATGAACGATTTCATAATTAAAAAAATATACCTGGCCGCAAAGGGTTAATCTAGAATTGCATTCTTTACGGACTAGGACCATACGAGTATATCTTTTTCTCGGCAGGCAAGCTTAATACCAAAAACGCTTCTTCTCGAGATTCCTGGATTATCTACGCTACTGATTAGTAATGTAATTTTTGTATGATGAATATTATGGGAACAGGCAAAACGAAAAGGTAACATTTGTATAATTTAGAGAGTTATTCGAAGTTGAAAGTGCGTCCTTCGGGTGGCGCCAGGTGCACGCAACTTTTCAATCTTGACGAATGACGGTTTTGGCCGAACCGGTCGGGAATATATCTGCAGAACGTCGATTTTTTCACATCCGCCTATCGGACGGTATCTTAATCTTGATTTATGTAGCGAGTAAAACTGCGCGAGTAGAACTGATGGGATCATTCTTGGTAGGCCTACAACGAATAACAGGGTCATTTGGACTGTTAGAAGCATGTATTCTTTGCGCGTACAGAGCGGCTGTTGATACTGAAGAGGCCCGAAAGACATAGTCCAATTAGTGAAAAACATCATTGGAAAGATTGTTTGTAATATATGTTTTGATCTGGCTAAATGCGGTTTAACTGATGAAATGTAGGCATGTAGGTGAAGTCCGGAAAACCTGAACAGCATGCTTGTTACGTATCTTGAAAAGTGAAATTATGTCTTTTTTATATAATATAGGTTTTTTATGACATTATGTAGGTTTTTCTACAAGATGTCAACTTATCACTGGCTGTTGTACACTTGTTGTGTACTTGTTCAGTAGCTGTACGTCATGATACTTCAGCTATCAATGTTTGGCTCTGATGTGATGTAACATCTGCTTCAGAGATAGCGCTATTGGAGGACTGGAATGGCAGTGCATAGGTGTGTTGATGATAATTCCATTAGTTTCTTGACTGAAATACACTTACTTGAGATTTATGCAAAGTTAAAGATTATTTGCGCATCCGCTTTGTCTTATTCAACCTGAAAATTACATAAGCAAATTTGCTGAATTTCAAAAGAGAGAGCGATAAGATAAGAAAGTCCCTGATTGGTGAAGTATATTTGAACCAATAGGCGAACGAATATTATTACATTTATTAAACGTAAAAAAGTGATTACATTTCACATGAATTTTTGTTTCTAGTGATTTAAATTTTATAGATATTTATTTTACGATGTCAAGTAGAAAATGCAAATCAGCGCCTACATGTAGAGTAGTGCGAAAATACTTTGTATGTGATGCGTCATTCCTAATTTGTCTGTGATATGGCTTAAATAGACACAACGCGGGTGCGGTGCTGATTTCCCGTAATGCTTCTCAACGTTTCCGAAAACGCAAAAAAACGGTAAAAATCGTAATGTATAAATTTGAACATAACCTCTCTTCAGAAAGTACAACACAAATAACCCGTCTGGCACAGCTAATAGATGTATTTTATAAGCAGGATATTCAGTAATAATTTTCTCACATAGCAAATATAACTGATTTTATACACTTGTACTTCACTTACTTGAAGGGTTCTGTGGATATCTTACAGGAGCGGATCTAAAAATATTTTTTGAGACTCAAAAAATGCTGGAGGGCACAGGATTCATGTTCAGGAAGGAGACTGTCTCAGGGAAGGGGGTATCGGCGATTGAAAATTGGAAATCGGGGAGGGGGTCATCTCATAAGTGACTGATAATCAAAAATCGGATAACTGATGAATTAAAAATAAATATGCGTCAGTATTTTGTCTTTAGATCAACTTTGTTTCAAATAATAAAAAAAAATATATACTCATAAAGGAACGGATAGTTATTTGAACCGTAAGAAACAAACAGTACTTGTTTAAATAAAAGACATTCAAATGTTATAAGTTATCAAAAAAAAATAGTATCTTCTGATTAAAAATCAAAAAACGCATTTTCAGGTGCCTCAATTAACTTTTGAAATTATGTCAAACTTTTTCAACACTCGTAATTATGAACGCTGTTTTAGCTAAAGGATGAGGCTTGTTTTCAATGTACATTATCATCTGCGAACCCAACTTACGCTATCAAAATTCCGTTGCCCCGGTAAGATATCTCGCTGTTACGTGGAAGCCCCCCCCCCCCCCCCCCCGACCCGACACCCGACAATGCCGCATGCCACATGTTGCCACGCATGCGTCAGCTTTCTACAAGATTCAGCGTGTCGAACGATGTCGGCTTTTATCCGATAGCCATCGGTTCGGTGCTACATGTAGTTTGCGACATGGAGTGGACTATAGAGAAAACAACTTTGTTTATTGAAGATTATCACAATTCTCCAGAATTATGGAATAATAAAATTGCTGCTTATAAAGACAACAGACTTAAAAATGATAAGTTAAAACAAATAGCGACGAAATACGAATGTACCGTGATTGAAGTGAAAAATAAAATCAAAAATCTACGTTCCGCGTTCCATCGTGAAAGAAAAAAGCTACAGTCAAAGAAAAGTGGCTCATCTCCTCTCACGAAAGGCAAATGGTTTGCGTTTGAGCTTTTGAGTTTTTTACTAGACGTCGATAAACATAGACGAACAACATCAACGGCCAGCGACAACGGAGAGGAATCTGCGGTGAGTTTTTTTTGCACTAAAATATAGGGTCGCACCAGCACCAAATCGATCTTTTAATAGCAAAACTATAGGTACATAATTTTTTACATTACATCTTCAACATTTGCACATGTATAGTTTTCTATAAAAATCCCGATTTGGTTTCTAGTGAGACTACAATCGTAAATATTTTCAAGAAAACATATATTCAATTACAATAGGTATTTATGTTTGTACTAATAGGTATAAAGCTTAAGCATAAAAATCCTGCCAAGGCACACGCCCTTCATCTGATGTAAAAAATCTCATAAATTCTTTTCTAACTTCTTTAGCTTCAAAAGTTGACCTTCGAGCTCTATGTTGTAAATTCAGCACGCCATTGTCGCCTTGGGTAGTAACCCTCCATGATCCTGGGATAATGTTTCCATCTCGTGTTTCATGATCAAATGATCCCTGAGGAGAGTATAGTGGTCTCGACGTTTTACTTCTTCTCAAAAAGTTATGAAGATAAATGCATGTTGTTGTAATGATTTCAGCATTGTCCACATGCACCATAAGTGGTTTCCTAAAGACACGAAACACTGATGCTAGCAATCCAAAAGAATTTTCCACTACTCTGCGAGCGCGTGAATGTCTATAGTTATAGACCCTCTCACAGGAGCCTTTGTCATGGTAGCCGCTGAAAGGTTTCAAGATGTGTTCCTGTAAAGGGAACGCATCATCCGTCAATATAACATAAGGTGATAATCTATTGCTCCCAGGAAGTGACTCCGGAGCCGGTAATGCTAGATTATTATTTGCCAACTTTTTATAAATACGTATTGTTTCTCGAAATACACCTCCGTCAGATATCCTGCCTTGACAACCAATATTGGCGTATATAAAATTATAGTCGGCATCTGTAACTGCCATCAAAATAATGCTAAAAGTTCCTTTGTAATTATAAAATAAGCTGCCACTGTTTTTTGGGTTTTGCAAGACGATGTGTTTCCCATCACACGCTCCAATACAGTGTGGGTAATTCCAGAGTACTTCAAAATCCCTTGCTATCTTTTTCCATCCATCTTCAGTGTCGGGAATCTGAAAAAAATAAAATCCTATTATCTATTTCATATAATGTTTATATACAGAATTCGAAAAAATTACTAGAACGGCTAATTATGTTATACAAAAGTTGTTTGACTTTCAACAATCTACGCATCCAAAATAAAGTCGAATATACGAAGTGGCTGATAAAGTTGCGAAGCAATAAATTTTGATTTTTTTGAGATAAAATACTCGATTTATTGTTGCATAATGAAGATGATATTTCGGTCTCCAACACACAAGATACCGAAGCAGAAGTCAGTAATATAGACGGTCACAGAAGCTGTGAAGAGAGAAGGGACATAGTTATTGCCCCTAAGAAGAAGACAGAGAAAAAGAAGCGTTTTATATCTCCTTCCGATCGCGAGGAAGAAGCATATAATATTCTGAAAAGTTCATGCCAAAGAGATGAGTTTTCAACGTATGGAGAGCATGTAGGAAATGAACTGCGGCATCTAAGCCCTAGAGCACAAACGATTGCAAAGCACTTGATCAACAATATATTATATGACGCAAGTATGGGCAAATTTGATGACCAAACTAGCACTCGCACTTCCACAGCTTGTGAAACCAACGAAAGTAATTACAATCAACCATGCTCCGTGGCTTCTGCTAGTTCTTACCAATCAGGATTTTCTGATCACAGCAATATCTATGTACTGCCAACTGACACCTTGAGCAGTGAACCACCCTCCGTGTCATCTGCTTGTTTGCGCCAATCAACCTCTTCTGAATCCAGCAATATTTATGTACAGCCATCTGACAACTTTGGAAACAATAAAGAACAAGATCTTTCGACTTTCACAGTACTCTCTGAGTTTTTAGTTTCTAAGCCCTAAACTAATATATTATATAAACGCTATTTTTACGAACAATAAACTATTTAAAAATAAGTCATTGTAATTTTACTTACCTTAACAAAATCATGTAAGACATCGATTAGAGCTTTGCACACCTCTGGAATAATTCGTGAAATGCTTGGTACAGATATCCGGAACAGATACATAAGTGATGCATAGCTGTCGCCGGTAGCCAAATATCTTAATGTTACTAATAACCTAATACGAGTTGGTATCGCTTCACGAAAGTTGGTATCAGATTTTCTTATAATCGGTGAGATCTTCTCTAATAGGTATTCAAAGTCTTCTTGACTCATTCGAGTAAAATTTCGAAATAAAGCTTGATCGTCAGCAATCAATTCTTTTCTTTTTTCTATTCAAAGCTATTACCAGATATGCAGCCGCCGCAACCGTTTGTAAAGACATGATGCCGCAAACTGAAGTTGCCTCTATTGAATTGATTAAGACGCATGCTACACTCATGTACGACAAAACACATGCCACATAGGGAAACAAAATCCGCATGCGGCATTAATAGACTTTTGGACAACATTGTCGAACGTCAACAAGAGGCGACACTAGGAAACATGTAGCATGCCGCATGTCGTTCACTGTTGCCTCAGTGGAATTGCGCCTTTACACGTATTTATGTCGCGCCACAGCATCGTTTGCTCTAACCGCACTGCCTCGTATGGGGTTAAGTATCGGGGAGAGGCGACGTTTCCAGATGCACTACCAGTAAGGTATATAATGTCTAGTTGTATGGACCCGTTTGACTGACTTTTTTCTCAGAGGGTCTTGTTTGTGCTGAACATAATCCTTTATGGGCTGGTAACGGCGTAGCATGGGGAGTGCAGCATCAATCTGCTTGATTCGTCAACTGATTGGAGATGTGTTGAGGATCCACGATTTCTTATACACTAAACTGCTGTCTTGATTCGGGTCGAAAGGCCGTCGTCGGTTGGAATTTCTTCCTAACATTTCGCTAGCACGAGTGGCAAGATTCTTCAGAGGTCCTTCCATTTCCGATGCTGGATGTAGACTGACGATTTCTCTTGCGCAGGTTGTATTTATACCGGAGGGTAGGTGCCGTGGCTTGTTCCGATTCGGTTGATTTCGGGATGTCGATCGGCACTGCTCGGGCGTTTCTGAGGATCGGGTGCCAGATCGGGGTGAGTCTGAGGGTCTCTTCCTTTCTGTTGAAGTTATCTGGATGTTTGTGAATCTCGATAGCTTCCCTGACCAGTCTATTGTGATAGCCGTTGGCTGATGACAGCAACCTGCGGCTCCCAAAGTGTATCCTGTGGTCCCCATTGCTTAGTGCATGTTCTTATACACTCATTGACATGCCTGGGCATAGCGCTGATAAGGTGGTCGATATCCTGTTGAGGTATCTCATTCCAGGCTACTGCAACTTAATGAGTAAGAGCTTCTAAAGTCTGTGGAGAGTGTTGCAAAGAGCCTGCGACCTGACATGTCCCAGACATGTCAATTTTAGATGGATCAGGCGATCGTGGTGGCCAAGGTAAACGGTTGGTGCAATGTTGATCCATGAAGGATATCAATGCTCTGGTAACATGCCTGGCATTGTCATGCTGAAACATCGGGTTTGGATGGTGTTTAGGTATTGAATAAGATTATTCTCCACTACTTCCCGAATATAGCGTCGGGCTGTCATATTGCCTCTGATGAAAATTAGTGGTGATCTGCTACCATAAAATTAATAGCACCCAATACCATAACTTCCACGGTGTGGTGAACGTGCCGCTCTCAGTCAAATTGTGGGTCACGTCTTTCACCACGTCGCCTTCTCACTCTTGCCCGACCATCGTGCATCCCCAAACAGAAGCAGGATTCGTCACTAAAAACCACCTGATTCCATTCCCGGTCCCATATCTCTACACCAGAGCAAACGGTTATGCCGATGTTCAGCTGTGAGAGGTAGCACCCAATGTGAGCGATAATAAATAAGACAAAACTGTCGTATTCGGTAATATACGGTACGCATACCAACCGTCCTTCCATGCTATTCAAAGCACTGATTAGCGATGGTTCGAGTACTACTGAATCTGTTTCTCAGAGCTAGAAGGCTTAACCGGAGGTTTTGTCGCTCTGTGGGACGTCCAGAACCCCTTGCTCGCTGTCCTCGCTTTCCTGAGTCCACACTCGTTCACACTGCAGTGTATTGCGTACGGATCTGTTGGTCCTCCTAGAAACTTCTCTTATCGATATACCGGCTTCACGCAACCCGACAATTCGACCCCTCTCAAAGTTACTTAGCTGGGATACCCGGCGAGTTCTATGCACTCTAGACATTTTGAGCAATCACAAAAAGGCTGCTCAATAAGCTGCATGAAATTGAACATCTAACTGACACCATAAATGTACGAAAACTAAATGCTTCTCTATCAGCAAGCAATACACGCAGCCACCAGAAAAACTAACAGAAAAACCTGACCATTTTATCACTGGTTGTTCATGACAAGATAAATCGATATGTAAAAAATTCTTGAATTCTAATAAACATACGTACTATAGGTGTTTACCTTTTTTTATCACTCAGAATATTTGGACAGATAACCGTTTTGATTTGTTTCCTTTTTTGGTTAGGAAGAATGTTCAAATTTAAATAGATCACGTAAATTGTCGTTCACATAAATAATACATAGACCTGCCAGGTGCCCTCCGTTCAGGAGAACGGTCCTCTTTTTTAGTATTTCAGACGAAAGCCAAGTAGGTAATGAACCGAAGAAGAGGAAAACAGACCTTTACGATTATTTTGACCTTGAGGTAAAACAACATCGAAGATAAAATTTGTTTTTCGAACATCTGCGGGATCAACAGCAACATTGATGCTGTTCATCACTACCTGCAATCCAATCGTCCCGCCGTGCTTTTCTTGGCGGAGACAAAAATCTCAGAGACTGCACCGCATAACCATGTCAACTTCCCAAACTACGAGGTGCACTCCAATCTGAGAAAGAACGGGGGAGTTGTGGCTTTTGTCCGCAGCAGTCTTTCCTGCTCCAGGGATCTTTCTTTGGAATCAGACCGGAAGGACATTCTGTGGCTTCGCCTCAACTCCAAAACATCACCCAAATTTATTTGCTGCCTTTATCGCTCTCCCTCGAACCATAACTGGGATGACCTACTCGAATGCCTCGCCGTCCAGATCGACTTCCTGAACATCAATCACCCCGCTTCAGAGGTAGTTCTTCTCGGTGATTTCAATGCCCATAATGAGCTTTGGTTGGGATCAAATAAGACCGATGCAGCAGGTCGTGCAGTCGAAGCGTTCGCCCTTACTCAAGGGCTGACCCAGCTGGTGACGAACCCTACATTTTTCCCCCGCGTCTCGTCACACGCCAGTAGCCTGCTGGATCTCTTTCTGACCACGCATCCTGCCCCTTACAGCACTGCTGTCCTGTCCCCCCTGGGTAACTCAGATCACGGTGTTGTGGAGGTTAGGTTTCGGTCAGAAGCCGCTGTGGCAGCAGAAACTCGCACAGGCCGCAAAACTTGGCATTACGGACATGCCGACTGGGAAGGGCTCAGAAACTTCTTCTCTAGCTTTCCTTGGAGAGATGTCTGTTTCACTGACGCGGATGCGTCGACTGTCTGTTCTTCAATAACCGAAATTATCCACGTCGGAATGGAGGAATACATCCCTCACACAGTGAAAGTTCCTAAACCAGGGTCCAACGGCTGGTTCAACAAATCGTGTGACACTGCTCGCCAGCAGAAGATCAAGGCACACAGAACCTACTTACAAAACCCCACTGTAGAGAACAGACAAGCCGACGTCGAGTCCAGAAACAAATATAACGAAGCGGTTAGCAATGCCAAAAACCAGTATAATATAAAAGTTAGGCACAGGGTAATGTCGCAGCGCAATGGCAGTCGGTCTTTCTGGACGCTGGCCAAGCAGATTGAAAAGAACTTCTCACACAGTAGCCTTCCACCACTTACGTGTCAGGATGGAACTATTGTATTCGACTCAAAGGCCAAGGCGGAAGTGCTAGCCAAGATCTTTGCTGCCAACTCCACCATGGACGTCCCCACCAACGCCCAAGTGCCGTCAATTCACACTATGCGGGAGGTAACATTCAGGCATAAGACCGTAGGACGAGTGCTCTTGTCGCTCGACATCAACAAAGCTTCTGGTCCGGACTTGATTCCTGCCATTGTACTAAAGAGGTGTGCTTTCGCGTCTCTTCCAGATATCTTATGAATCCGGCACCTTCCCAGGAAACTGGAAATTTGCTCATGTACAGCCCATCCCCAAAAAAGGATCTAAGACCGACCCTTACAACTACAGGCCTATAGCTCTGCTTTCTGTTATAAATAAAGTGATGGAGAGGTGCATAAATCGCGAGCTTCTGGACTACCTCGAACGTCACAGCTTGATTAGCGACAGGCAGTACGGTTTCCGGCACCAACGATCCACAGGCGACCTCCTAGCTTACGTCACGCAACTGTGGAGTAAACTCATCCAGTCTCATGGTGAGGCTCATGTCGTTGCTCTTGACATCACGAAAGCGTTCGGTCAGCTGTGGCACGCTGCCCTCTTAAGCAAACTTCCATCCTATGGCCTCCCAGAAAAGCTTTTCATATGGGTGGCTGACTTTATCTCTGGCCGCAAGATATCCGTCGTAATTGACGGATTCTCCTCTTCATCCCACAACGTCAACGCGGGTGTTCCCCAGGGATCGGTCTTGGCTCCAACACTGTTTCTCTTACATATCAACGACCTCCTTTCCTGCACGATCAACCCAATCCACAGCTTCGCTGATGACAGCACTCTACATGCAGGAATTCACAGTGACAAGCCGATCTCTGCCGCTGAGCTGGAAAAAAGAAGACTAGCGACGACTACTTCTCTGACAAGAGACCTGGAGGCTGTCACTGCTTGGGGACGCAACAATCTTGTACAGTTCAATGCTTCCAAAACACAGTACTGTACTTTGACGAACAAAAAGCGTCCTAGCGCTCATACAGTTTCGATGGACGGCCGAGTTCTACCAAAGAGCTATTCATTTCGGCTGGTCGGAGTCCAGATCACCGAGGACCTGATCTGGCACGAACACATCTCTTCAATAGCTGCAGCTGCTGGGAAAAAGCTAGGCTATTTGTTTATTGCTAAGAAGTACTTTTCTCCGCATGACCTTCTCACTCTATACAAGGCCCAGGTAAGGCCTAGCCTCGAGTATTGCTCACACATTTGGGGTGCTGCCGCCCCGACTACATTGTCCATGCTCGATGCTGTCCAGAGGAGGGCGGTCCGACTGATCGATGACTCTTCTCTAACAGACAGTCTCGGGACTCTTTCGCACCGGCGGGTCTTCGGCGATCTAGCTCTTTTCTATCGCTACACCAACGGGCTTTGCTCCTCAGAGCTCTCTTCCATGATGCCGCCGCGCGATGCGCCTGCCAGACAGACCCGCCTGACTTTGGCCTCACATTCTAATAGTGTCGAACTTCGTACATACATGACTGGCTGATATGACCGCTCCTTTGTCCCGAGGGTGTCTAGATTGTGGAACAATCTACGGGAGGAAGCTTTTCCCAGTTCTACTAACCTTAGGCAGTTCAAAAATCGTATTAACAAAAATTCTTTGGGATCATCATAGCAGCCGCGGTGTTCCGGCATTTAGGCTTCTGTCTGCGCGGCTGTTTCGATATAAAAAAAAATATTTGCGGGGTACCAAAATCCAGTCAAAGCAGGCATTATTTAATCGGATAAATAGTTTAATGACGCGATTTCACCGAGAATAAAGAAACGTGGTGACAGGAAAAAGCGAAAGTCTGTTCCAGATTTTATTTGAGATGTGGTTGAAAACAGTTGATGTCTATAGCGATCCCATGCGAGCGACTTTTTTTGAAGGCTAGGCAAGTTTTGTCAGAAATAAGAAACATACTATAGTTGAGGAAACCCAAACATATGCATCCATACCTCAAGTGACCGGACTCCAGAACGCCGAGAAAGTTACAAGTTCAGCAAGGCTGCATGTACCGTCTTGTCGTTTCCCACTCTACCTCCCTATTTGGCATTGGTTCTGTATATGGGCTCGACCGATTCTGCCCAATAACAGTTGTTTTATTTGATTATCTGTCTTAGATAGAGCCAATAAAATTAAAAAGATAATGTTTTTATATGGAAATTTGTAGTTAACTTTTGGGTGATATATTGTAGAACACTTAGCTAATTTTTATCCCTATCTGTAACTAACAGCATTAATTTGTTATCGTCTTTTTTATTTTCATGTTATCCGGTTCGATATCTTTGAACTACTCCACGATCGTATCCAAGCAACCAGCTGTACAACTTTCTACGTTCTTAGTTGCGTACGGTGATGTTCCAGCAGTCGTTCGAGATTAACGAGTGAACGAATTTTACGAAGAATATTGTACTACTTCACTTAGTTCAGTCATAGGAATCGCTACCATATAAGCGCTTGGCTACCTACGGTGTAAGCATGGCCAGTGAGATAGGTCGTAACTTGTCACTCGCGAAGTATGTAACTACTATTGGAAATTGGCGCTTCGGCCAAGAGCCTGGCTGGATATTGGGTATTCGGTACTCGACAAAATCACTATTGGTGGCATTACCAGTATTCACACAACAACGGCTTGCCTTGTCACCAAAAAGTGGGAATTTCCACTCATTAACCATAATGAATAAGTCTACTTGGCTCCAATTGTATACCTTGTTATAACGCCGTATGTGTTATTTACCGAGCATCAAAGTCAATGGTGTCCAGTTGAAAAATTTGCCTCCAACCCGACGCACCAAATAAAAAATGAGCTTGCAACGCAACGCCAGACCGCTAGCTGTGCGAACAAAATCGATACGTCCATTAACTTTTATTGTGGTACATTGTAACAAATTGACTCGATATTTATGGCAATTGCTAACTAGCATCTACCTCGAAAATTGTTTGGCGAGTCGTTTTTTACGGGGCCGAAGGTGATTTTTTTCAACCTTTGTGTCCGCGTATTACCAGGTTTCGACTAGTTTGCAATGCACACCGGCCACCGGCTTTACTTTACTGCCTCCAAGTTTGCGGCCGACATTTATGTTGCGAATAAACTGCAAGCGGCGACCTCATAACGTGGCTCCAGCGAGTGTGTTTTCGCTTTTTTGTCAACGGCCGGCAATTTTTATTTTCAGTTCAGGGAACTCGCTACGGTTTATTCCATCAATCATTGAAATGTGTGGCTCTTAGGCCCGATTTTACTAAGCCAGGGCGCAAAAAAGCGCGTGGATCACAAATTCAACCAATGAGTTGCTATCTTCGAAGTAGCGAATCTAATGAATATGGTCGACATCTTGTAAAATGTCTCTCGAACTAGAGCCTCTAATTCCCATATTAAAAATACGTCATAAATCACTTGGGTTTGCTACGAGAAGCAATTTTTATCATTTTCTTCCGGACACTAAATTAGCGGCCTTGCTGCCACAATCCACCAATGACAAGGAAGCATTTGGGCCATTCTCGAAGTGTGGACACGAATCTGATACAATATCTAGATTGATACGACAGCAATTTAATGAGCATTTTATCGAAAATAACGGTAACTCACTGTTGCTGAACAAAATTCTGCTTGACAAATTCTTTAGAGACATCAATAAAATTACAGAATTTAACAGGCATTGAGTAAATCTCCAATTTACTTCACTGCCGTGCGAACAACCGTGTTCCTTAAGCCAGCCCTGTTAACAGGGAGCTCTCTGGTCAGTGAGACGACTATACCCTATTCGTAGTCCATTTACGCCCCGGCACAACAAAGATGCAACGCGGCAAAGCGACAGCCACCTAAGCGTTGCAATAGCTATTGTTCACTATTCGTCATTTGTTTGTCTGGGCGGGCCGTAGGACCTTTGCCCATTAGTCACTGTCTAATGTACGCTAGTCGAATCTGTCAGTCGTGGTTGCCCAGAAACCAGACAATGTCAAGGAAAAAGAGAAAGGGAAGGAGAAGAAAAAAAGGAGAAGAGCAATTCTTTGCTAAACAGAAGTGTTTAGTTAAAGAGGAAACTCCGAGGCTTTTTGATTTGGTACACGGATTAATTTTGAGGTGAACTAAACAAAGTTTGATTCGGTTTTATTAGAGTGTAATCTTAAGTTTACTAAAAGTTCGCGCTAGTTTTGATTACAGTGCGAGCCGTGGCCTTGAATGCTTACGAACTGGCTCCACTGTGTAGTCCACTGAGTCACGCAATAGAGGGTTGCTGTGCGATCCCGCTTGACTATAACGTCGGTGCGCCTGAAGCTTGACATAATCCCTCAAGTAAGGAATGTCAAGGTCTCTGTGTAGTGTCTCGTTTGAGACATACCATGGAGTGTTGCAAATTGTTCGCAAAGTTCTGCTTTGCAGCACTTGAAGACTTTGCATGTGTGTCTTGGAAAGAAAACACCAAGCCGCACATGCATAAGTAATGTCTGGTCTAATAATCATTTTATATAGGCGAACTTTGTTTATCAAACTCAATTTGGAGGATCTACATAACAAAGGATATAGTTGCCGAAACGCAATTTGGAATTTTGTTTTGATGGATGCTGTATGTTTCTGCCAGGTCATGCCTTTATCAAGGGTGACACCGAGATACTTAGCAGAATTTGTCCATGGTACACGATTTCCGTCTACAGACACCTCTGCCGGGGGGCCGCGACGTTTTTTGGTACAATAAATAGCCTGTGTTTTCGAATGATTAATTTTTATCAGATACCGTTCCGCCCACTCAACTTCGCCACCACATTCTGCAACCCATCGTAAACCAGATCACCAGTACACGACTGGGCGACAAGTGCAGTGTCGTCAGCATAGAGGTAGACTTCACAGTTGCTGGGGCAAGCGACATCATGGATGAAAAGCGAATAAAGAATTGGTCCTAGGACCGAACCCTGAGGAACACCGGCCCGTACTGGCCGTTTTTTTGACAAAACATTGTTAATTTTGATCCGAAACTTCCTTCCTTCAAGAAAGGATTTCAGTAATTTTAGATGCCAAAAAGGACAACCCTTTTGGATTAGTTTATAGAGGAGGCCCGCGTGCCACACCTTGTCAAAGGCTCTTGAGACATCCAAAAGCAAGATACCAGTACTCATGCTGAGGGTGAACCCTCTGGTTACATGCTCCACCAGCCTGACTGCCTGTAGCTCGGTGCTATGCTCGGACCGAAAACCGAATTGGACGTCAGGAATCACATGGTGATTTGACGAAAAATTCTCAAGGTGACGATAAATCACCTTTTCGGCGAGCTTAGAAGGAGCTGACAGCAGACTTATGGAACGGTAATCCTGAGGAAATATCGAACCCACCTTTTTTGGAATCATGATAACCTCAGCAGTCTTCCACACAGCAGAGAAGTACTGGTTTCTGAGCGTCCCATTGATTATTGAAACCAAATATGTCAGGGCTTTCGGCGAGAGCAGCTTGTACGCCTTGTTGGTGATTTGATCCTCCCCATTTGCTTTACTCACCTTGAGGTCTTTAATATGACTTAGGAGCTCCGCTGGTGTGCAATGTGGAAACTCGGAGGGTTCCGCTAAAGTGCTATGTGGAGCCTCAGACGAATCTTCTGAAGAAGAGTCATCTGAAGAGGATTCAGTGCCTCCGCTAACGCCGTTAGCACTAAAATATCTCCTGACGGATCGTACGATGTGCTGTTCCTCGTCGAGGTCATTATCGAGATCATAGTTGGGAGAGACCTGTTTTTCCATGGCATCAGCGAAAACCTCGACACTATCCTTCATTCTGAAGACTATGCCTTCAGGACCGTGGATATGCGGGAGTTGTTCTCGCTTTCCGTTTCTGAGTGACTTTGGGATGCTCCAAAGAGGAATACTTGAATCAAAAGCTATTGTTCATTCGGCGATAAAACTACGCATAGGTGCAGGATTCGACAGGATAGAACTCAGGCTCGGGGTATCGCCGGCACACCGACGCAGGCATATTCGGTGCATACCTAGCGTGTGTTTATACGTTAGCGGATACAGCAGATGAAACTGAGAATATTTCTCCCAATGCTTCCTTCAGCCATGCTTTCTCTTCAGTGATGCATCCTCCCCAAAAACGTGACAAGAAGGGACATTTGAATATTCAGGAAAAATAAATTGTCCTTAACGTTTATAAGAGCGAAATTTTAGAGCATATTGAAATGAAAATTCATGATATTGAAACAACAAACAACAAAAAATTGTCTCCGCCGCACAAGAGGCTGCATTACACGAAGCTGTTGGATACAGTTGATAACTTTGATCGGAATGCCATCAGACGCAAAGTCCATCAATTTTTTGAAAGGCAGGAAGGCAGGAACTTCCCACCATAGACAAAAGTATTACAGGAGGTAAATAGGGATTAAGACCTACCTATTTTCAAAAGCACCACATTCTATAGCTTACTCAAAGGACTTCATTTTGAGTATAGAAGACGCGGCACTAATAGTACTTTGATGGACAGCTAAGAGATTATTTTATGGAGAAGACACTATTTAAAATCAATAAAGAAATACCGCGACCAGGGCAGGAAGATTTATTACTTGGATGAAACCTGGATAAATGCAGGACATACAAAACCTAAAGTATGGTTAGGTGTAGGTGTATCTAACCAATTCGTCATTTGCGTTGTAAAAATTGTGTCAAGTAGACTGAATCTATGAGGTCACGCTGAAAACTTAGCTACGGTAAACTTAGCTGCATCTGGTAGATTTGGAACCAACGCTAGTTAGATACTCTGCTTGTATTATCATTAGTTTTTTTGAATACCATATGAAATAAATATATACATGAAAAGGAAAACGATTTGTTATCTATCACATTGGCAGTAAAGATGGCTTTGTGCCCACAGCCATATTGGCATTTGTGTCAAAGAAAACGACCGACTAGCATGAAGAATGGACGGGCGCTCATTTGAACGATGGTTTGAAGAAACGCTCCCAACGCTTGACGACAATGCCGTCATTGTACTTGATAATGCTGCATACCACACTAAAAAACTCGAAAAAATTCCACAATGTCCACAAGAAAGGCAGAAATTCGACAATGGCTCCTATCAAAAAACATTAGTTTCCATGAAGATATGGTTTTTAGCAGAACTTATCTACCTAGTCTGGCAGTACAAATATAAATATAATCTTAATGTTATTGACCAAATGGCTAAAAACCAAAATAAGACCCCCTTATGACCACGAGTTAAATCCCATTGAAATAATTTGGGTAAATATAAAAAACTATGTGGCTTCAAACAATCGAAAATTCATTTCTGACGTGGAAAATTTGTTTTATGAATCTGACAATAGAGTGACGGCAACCCATTGGAAAGATTGCATCCGTCACGTTCAAGAGACAATCGAAACAAAGATATGAGATCTGGACAATACGATCGATATTCAAATTGAACCTGTAATAATTAATTTTAACCATTCGGACCAATAAAGAATTATGTGCACTTCTTTCTATAAAAATAATCATTTATTTTGTTAGATTATTACAATACCATTGAGGAAAATACGGACCTGTACAATGTCGCTTTTGGGCATGTTTTGTTTTGTCTGGGTGTAAATAGACTACGAATGGGGTATAGTTTTAGCCTTGTCACCGTCATCGCAGCGCAGCATGGTCGCGTAGTTATCCTATCGCCCAGTAGCGTGCGCGACATCTCCCTGTTAACAGTAACAGGGCTGGCTTGATTAACACGGTAGTCAAGTAAATTGATAATTTACTCGATGTTTGTTGAAGAATAAGCATTCTTTTTATATCTTCAAAGAATCTATTAAGCAGATTTTGTACAGCATCAGTGAGACACTGTTATTTTCAATAAAATGATCAGTAAATCCTTCTTTTTTATTGGTGGAAATTGCGTCAACTTTTGTGTGATATATGAAGTATTTTGACTTGATATGAGAATTAGGAGCCCATCTTACACAAATCGTATAATTTTACCTAGTTTGAGGTTTATTTTGCAAGAAATTGGCCAAATTCATTAGATCCATTACTTCAAAGTCACTTTCTCGTTAGTCCAATTTGTGCCAAAGCCGCAAGGGTTTTCGCAGGAAAAATCGGACCTAATGACCAGGTGTAAGCGAGACAGGATGTCTATAAAATACCCGCTTAACCTGAAAACCATCCGTTTTTTGAAAAAACTTCCTACAAATCAGGAGTCCTCTAATATGATTTGAAGGTCAACTTCACAGATTCAATTCGCCACCACCATTTTTTATAGCAGATCTGTAATCAGCTCGAGATTCTTCATAGATATCAACATTCATACGTGGGTTAGATGGGCATAAGTCATCAAGACAGTATGTTAGGCCATCTGAAAAGTATACGAATGTTCTGGAAACTTGGCAACTGCACAGTTTTGCCGAAAAAAAGGTTGTCAAAAAAGATTTAGGTGGTCAGAAAGGGAATTAACTGGTCACCTCTATTATGACCTAGACTAGATAATGACATCAGAGTTTATGTGAAGGCCAACTTCATAAATTCAAATAGTAACCGCCACTTTTGTCAGGAGGTTAGTTATCAGCACAAAATTCTATATAAAAATCAATGTTCATACGTGATGTGTTCGAACCGTTATATCGGGTTGGAATGTCTGAAAAGTATACACATACTCTAAAGACTTGATAACCAGTCATTTTTTCAAACAAATCGCACTTTATATCGTTTCACGGTTTTGACAGGTCACTGTATGAATTACATACATCTATCTCGCCCTCATGGCGCGTCTCAATGGGCAATATTTTTTTAGTCCGGTCATACTTTTTGATATTCTCGACCCATTTTCATGTAGTGCTGTCATAATGTCAAATTATTGGCATCCTACTTAATGTAATATAAGCTGCCACGATGCTTGGAATTTCATCAGTCGTTCTTACCTGATTCTGTAGTCCTTTTGATGAGAAACTCTGACCAGATATATGTTTACACATTGCAAACAATAATGCCAAGATATAGTCTGATATTTCCTAGATATTCGGTCGGGCAACAAATGTTGCCCGTTTAGATGATCCATCAAACATACATAATATGCAATTGAGCGAGCATTTGTTTATGTAAGCTCACAACCAGTCGTTTTTTAATTTTCTCTCTTCTCGTTACAAACTTTTTCGTCTACATATGAGTCTTCTATACGTATATTTGATTTTCAGTATAAAACACAGCAATGCCTGTGTTAATGTTATTGGAGTATTTTCAGAAAGTGGGTAGGAGAGAGTAGCAGCTGCTTAAGTTTCGGTTTGCACAGTGTGCAATTTCTCTTAAGTGACTTAAACTCCGCTAATGGAACAGAGTCAACCTGTTTACTTATTTCTTATGACATTGTAACGTAACCACCAAAAACTATGAAAACCGGATCTCAAAGGACGAATCTATTGGTGGTCACTAATTTGACCTTAGATAACGACTCCAGATGCCATTGAGGGTTTAATGGACTTTGAATTGGAACGGACATTGTTGACAGCAGCTTAGTAATATGTTCAAAATTCTACCACACAAATCCATATTAACATTTCAGCTTATATACGAGCCACTTCCCACTTCAGTTGGCCCAACTATTGAAATCCTAGTTTTTTTCTTATTAAACTTAAAGCTAAATTTAGGAAAAAATTAACCCCAAACTTTTTGGTCATTCGTTCACTCCAAAAACAACACATCACGAATCCCAAGGATAATGAAATTTCAAAATAATTCTATAGCCTCAGGATATAGTGAACATATTCAGTGAGTTTTTCAGCAGCGTATATACCATGCACAAGCCCCATAATAATGTCTTACTAAATCATTGTAATTTATTTGTCCATTTTCATCCAATTGAGGAAAATGAAGTAAGGAGGGCCATTAAATCACTAAAGGATAAGATGACATCTGGTCTAGATGGCATCCCATCCTTTATAGTCAGAGATTGTGTGGAAGTGTTCGTTAGTGTTCTAACTAAGATTTTTAATATTTGTCTGATAACAAAAGGATTCCCAGATATTTGGAAGATCGCTAAGGTCTGTCCAGTGTTTAAGTGTGGGGATAAGTCAAATATTGAGAATTACAGAGCAATCTCTATATTATGCATGTTCTCGAAGGTCTTTGAAATAGTTTTGTACAGTCGCATATACACTGTCGTCCAGTGTCAACTGTCATTGCATCATCATCGCTCAACAACCACAAATCTATTTATAACACAGTACCTCTCGGAAGCAATTGATAGTAATGAGCAAGTTGACGTTATTTATACAGACTTTTGGAAGGCCCTCGATAAAATTAACAACGACACTTTATTGAATAAGTTAGGTGCACATGGTTTCACAGATGATGCTAGGGAGTTGATGAAATCTTACTTATCCGATCGTAGACAATTTGTTACCTATAATAGCTTCCAATCTTTTTTTTTATAGTCCAACTACCACGAAGGCCTAAGGCCTAAGCACCCATTGGGTACCGTGAGGCTATAGGGGGATACAGGGGAAACGGGGAACGCCAGGGAACACGTGTGCATGCAACATGCACATATTCTGGCTCCGCCTTCGAGATCCGCCAGGTGGTACCTTCGCGTTCGACAGTCAGAGACCGTCTACCACCTACAGATAATCACAACATCCATAGCCAAGAGAAGAATTTCTCTTGGAACGGGATTCGAACCCACACAGCGCACGGCGACTGATCAGGAAACCGAAGAGTCTACTACTGCGGTCACCGCTGCTGCCTGAGACCTACTTAGCACCTTCTAGAGTTCCTCAGGGGTCCAACCTGGGACCATTACTGTTTTTGATATTTATTAGTGACCTCTGTGACTCAGTTGAATGTGAACGCCTATGCTTTACTGAAGACCTAAAAATTTATTCGCGGATAAATACTCCTGATGATTGTATCAAACTAAAATACCAATTAAATTTTGTTCTGCCTTGGTGTGTAGAAAACAAGTTGGAGCTTAATGTGAGGAAGTGTAAAATAGTCAGGTACATCAGGAAAATAAATGTTTGCGAATATCCGTATTCGATTGATGGGTCTGTGCTAGAAAGATGCTCTGATGTATACTTTATCTGAAGTCACTTGAAACACTGTGAAATACCGGGTGCGTTTTATATATCTATATTTAACACGCTCTGTTGCTGCAAAAATCGCCAAATTTCGCAGCAAATATCCCCCGTATAAGATCAAAGGCAGTTTCACCGGTCCACGTGAAGTAAAGCACGCCTATGCGTGGACATAGCCAATGAGAAAGCGTGTATTTCAGAGCTCGGAACAAGTGCAGGTGGCTACTGAAAATTGAAACAGTTTAGCCAGTGCCGTGTAGCGGTGAATAAACGTGTTTTCTTTAGTCTGTTCGTGTTTTTTCATAGATTTTATTAGTTTGTGTGTTTTTGACTTTTGAATACTCAGTTTACTTGTTGATTTAATTGTTGTGTTGATTGTTCTTGTGTGTCCTAAATATGGCTCTTTGGAGACCTTGGGAAAATGCTCCAAGCCACGAGGAGATGGTTGATGAACCTGTGCAGGCAGAATTCTTTCATAAAGATTTAGAGGAACAGACCCAAAGAGTAATCCTAAATATGTATGATTGTCTGAAAAACGAAAATCCAGATTCCTCGCAAAATCAAATTTTAAACAGAATTTGTATCCTGACAAAAATCAGTCGGTCTACCATTTATCGGGTTATAAAAAGGGGAGATGTAGTCAACCATTCCTTCCACAGAAAGCGCATAGGGTAAAAATTAAAAAGAATAGACGTGGGTTTTCAGGAAGATATTCGTCGTATAATATACGGATTTTATAAAGAAAATTTGGTGCCCACGTTGGAAATGATACGGGATAAATTAAAAGATTATCCTGAAAATTTTTATAATTACAAATGCTTAGACTCACTGCACTGTATTGTAAAACTGTGTGGTTTTCAATACAAAAAATTAGATAAAAGAATGGTGATTATGGAGTCGTCTCGAATCGTTGAATTGCGCCAAGAATTTTTGCACAAAGTTAAAATCTATAGAGAGCAGAAAAGAAATCTGATTTACCTGGATGAAACGTGGTATGATACCCATGATGCAGTGCGGCTGGGTTGACGACAGCAACAGGTGCATTTTAAATGCACCATGCAACCGTGGAAAACGAATCATTATTCTCCATGCTGGCAGTGAAAATGGATTTATACCTAATGCCTTGCTGTTATCTGCCAAAAATATCAAAGAATCATGTGCCGACTATCATGAGGACATGACCTCCGACTTATTTGAAAAGTGGATAGAGCAGCAGTTAATACCAAACATTTCCCAAATTCAGTGATTATTATGGACAATGCGCCATACCATTCCCGACAGAAAAACAAAATTCCGAATACAGGCACAAAAAAACAAGACATTATTGATTTTATGAAGGATAAGGGAATGGAAATACCACAAAAATCAACCAAAGCCATATTATTGGATCTTATTAAAAGACAAAAATTTGAAAAAGAGTATGTTGTTGACAATCTGCTTCAGCAAAATGGCCATGAAGTATTACGTCTACCTCCCTATTACTGCATTTTTAACCCAATTGAGTTGGTCTGGGCTGCTTTAAAAAAAAAGTAAGAAAACATAATCAGACCCCTCAATTAAGTGAATCGCTATTGGCCACAATAAGAGATGCAGTATCTCATATTGCTGCCACAGACCTATGGAAGCAGTGTTCTAGGCATATTATTGAAAAAGAAAATGAATATTGTGTTTTGCCTCCTGTAAATCCGCACGCCTATGATACGTCATGAAATTACAAAGGACGCGCCGACCAAAGGTTTTTATGCTATTTCAAGTGACTTCAGATATACCATACGTGATTTAGGTATAATCTATGATCAAAAGTTAACTTTTAGTCAGCATATAAATAAAAAAACATCAGAAGCTTTGGCGGCTTATGGTTTTATCGTAATAAAGTTGGAGTTTTTTTCATAACATAAAGTCCATTAAGCTATTATATTATGCTTATGTTAGATCCAAAGTCGAATATTGTAGTATTATCTGCAGCCCTTACTATGAATGCTTTAGCACAGCTATTGAAACTGTACAACGGAAGTTTATGAACTTTGTTCTGTTCAGGATTGATGGGACATATCCAGACAGAGGTACAAGTAATGAGGAGCTATGCAGTCGCTTAGACATGTTGACTTTGAAACAACTTAGGTACTGTGCCTCAATAATATTTGGCTACAAACTGATCAACAACTCGATTGATTGCCCTATGATCCTGGAACAGATCAAGTTTCGTACTCAAACGTTTGCAACTCGCAATCATAGAATAATCAGGCTTCCTAGAGCTGGGACAAATATTATTCTCAAGTCACCGTTATATGTAATGTGCTCTAACTTAAACAGAATTAGATGTTACTGTGATATATTCATGACAAATGTTAATTATCTGCTAAAGGCAGCTAAGGCTTATTCAAGCCAATAGCTACATGTCACAAATTTATACCTGTGCTGCATTTGTTGTTTTCTTTTAGCTTTTTTTTTGCTTTTGTATTTATAAATTGTCCTATAAATAAAGCTATTATTATTATTATCATTTGTAAGTCTAGTTTTTATATTCAAATAACAACTACAATCTTTGACTACCACTGGTTTGTCCACTTATGATCACCTGACCTCATGAATATAGTAAAACTGACTCTTATGTAGAATCTTGTGCTGATTCCGATCTGCTATCAGATGTCATTATATAGGTCCTATTAAAGGTAACCAACATTCATATTTTGGTCTCCTGAAACCTTCCTGGATACTTTGTTCAGCTCATGTAATCAAAAAGCCTGGTTCCAAGATTTTGAGGTGTTTGTACCCTGTAAAGTATTTATTCACTCTTGTCTACATTAGGCGTTTTTCCCATTTACCTATACGTCGCAGTAAGCAGTGAAAAATGTGTTGTGTTTCTATGTATCGTCTCGTATCAACAATTGCGAAAAGTGCCTTACAGGAATCTATTATTATTTTCGCACCCTTACCCGAGAATCAGTTTTAGCTTATTTTCAGTTTTTTTTCAAGGATTTAGTTGTATGTCAAGATCTGTGTAAATATATAGGTAATTACTTCAATGGTAGAACCGTACGTGAGTCAGAAAAGAACGGTCATTCCAGGAATTTCTGGTTTAGTTCCAAAAATACTTTGTACCATAACTTTTTTATGTACCGCTATATATTTGTATATACAGGGTGGCCAAACACGTGACGTCATAAAAAAAAATTAGATTCCCCACATCTAGAGGAACCCAAATCACCCCCATATATATGGTCCGATTTTGTTTAGTTTAGGAGTTATGATTTTTTTTCGGATTTTTCGAGAATTTTTGAGTTCTGTGTTTATTTTTACCATAACTTCGTTAATAATTGTGATAAATGCCTGCTTTTTTAACGATTATGTAGCTAAGACCTAAGGCTTAACTATCATATAATCAGTCAAGTCATGTAACTAATACTACTTTTTAATTTTTTTCAAAATCTTCGAACATAACAAAAAAGTAAAAAAGTGCAACAACTTTGAACGTTTATAAAAAATTGAAAAAACATGTTCTTACTATTCGTAAGTATCTTAAAAACTTCCTTACGGTATCAGCTATTTACCGTAAAAATTTCATCAACCTAGCTTTACTACATGCTGCCGTAATTGTGGCTCAAATAGAACCGAACCCAAAATTGGATAACCCTCTGCTCAATAGAAATTGTTAGTTTCGGAAAAAAAATTTGCAAAAACCACAAAAACACGTTTGATTTTTACTGAACAGCAGATTATTATTCATTTATGTTATTTACAAGAGATTTTCAAAATGTCTGCCTCTAACAGAAATGCACAGTGTACACCTACGTATGAAATTTTGTTTTAAATCTCTAAATGCTTGTGTGTTGTTTTTCAACACATGTGTCGCTTCTTGAATTTTGTTCCTCAATGAATTTTCATTTGCACATTCTTGGGCGAATGTTATGTCTTTAAAATATCCCCAAACAAAAAAATCAATGGGGTTGAGGTCAGGGGAGCGTGGAGGCCATCGTATCGGTCCGTTTCGTCCGATCCATCTGTCTGGGAACCTTTCGTTTAAGTAGTTTCGCACGATCGTTGCGTTGTGGCATGGTGCACCATCATTCTGGAACACCATGTTCCGTCTGGCTTCCAGGCTTGAATCTTCCAGCAATAATGGTAGGCTATTTTCAAGGAAGCTTTTGTAGGCTACCGAATCCAACCTTGACGGCAGTTCAAATGGACCGATAAATTCCATATTGAATATTCCTGACCACATGTTCACACTAAAACGGTGTTGAAATGTCGACGGCCTTGACTGGTGGGGGTTTTCAACAGCCCAAGTATGTAAATTATGGATATTGAATATCGCTGTTCTTTCAAAACGTGACTCGTCAGTCCATAAAATTTTATCAAAAAAATCGGGATCCTCCACTCTTAACTGGTAATCTGAAGGCATCAACGCTTGAACTCTTTGAACATGATAGGCATGATAACCTTCTTCATGAAGAATATTTTGTATCGATGTTCGTGGTATTCTAAGGTTTTGTGCCATAGATCTCGTACTCGTTGAGGGATTCCGGCTAATTTCTTCAAGTACTACTTCTCTGCGATCCGGATCAGCTGTAGGATATCCTTCATTGCTTCCTCGTCCTGGAATGCGGCCTGCCATGAAAGTGTTATGTGTGTTAATAAAAACACGGTGGTCTGGGTAATGCTCAGGTTGTGGTCCGCCTCGGCGTATAAGTTGTTCCCGGTACAGCTGAGCTGCTAAAGCGCCGTTGCCTTGAGCAACGCCATAATAATAATGCATCGACATTTCAACACCGTTTTAGTGTGAACATGTGGTCAGGAATATTCAATATGGAATTTATCGGTCCATTTGAACTGCCGTCAAGGTTGGATTCGGTAGCCTACAAAAGCTTCCTTGAAAATAGCCTACCATTATTGCTGGAAGATTCAAGCCTGGAAGCCAGACGGAACATGGTGTTCCAGAATGATGGTGCACCATGCCACAACGCAACGATCGTGCGAAACTACTTAAACGAAAGGTTCCCAGACAGATGGATCGGACGAAACGGACCGATACGATGGCCTCCACGCTCCCCTGACCTCAACCCCATTGATTTTTTTGTTTGGGGATATTTTAAAGACATAACATTCGCCCAAGAATGTGCAAATGAAAATTCATTGAGGAACAAAATTCAAGAAGCGACACATGTGTTGAAAAACAACACACAAGCATTTAGAGATTTAAAACAAAATTTCATACGTAGGGGTACACTGTGCATTTCTGTTAGAGGCAGACATTTTGAAAACCTCTTGTAAATAACATAAATGAATAATAATCTGCTGTTCAGTAAAAATCAAACGTGTTTTTGTGGTTTTTGCAAATTTTTTTTCCGAAACTAACAATTTCTATTGAGCAGAGGGTTATCCAATTTTGGGTTCGGTTCTATTTGAGCCACAATTACGGTAGCATGTAGTAAAGCTAGGTTGATGAAATTTTTACGGTAAATAGCTGATACCGTAAGGAAGTTTTTAAGATACTTACGAATAGTAAGAACATGTTTTTTCAATTTTTTATAAACGTTCAAAGTTGTTGCACTTTTTTACTTTTTTGTTATGTTCGAAGATTTTGAAAAAAATTAAAAAGTAGTATCAGTTACATGACTTGAATGATTATATGATAGTTAAGCCCTAGGTCTTAGCTACATAATCGTGAAAAAAGCAGGCATTTATCACAATTATTAACGAAGTTATGGTAAAAATAAACACAGAACTCAAAAATTCTCGAAAAATCCGAAAAAAAATCATAACTCCTAAACTAAACAAAATCGGACCATATATATGGGGGTGATTTGGGTTCCTCTCGATGTGGGGAATCTATTTTTTTTTTATGACGTCACGTGTTTGGCCACCCTGTATATTAATGTTGCTCCAATTTAAGTAACTTACCATTTTCGTTATAGATGAATTACCATCACATTTTAACCATGGTCAACAGCAGGGGAGTATCCCCCCTTCTTTGAGAATCCGGTTAGACCTTGAAGTTTGCATAATTTGCGTTACTTTTTGTACAATTATCGGAATTTCAAAAAGAAGCTGATGTCATGGTTACTCATCAATACAAAATCACTCACACTCTGCCATCCAATCTACCTTGATAGCCTTGAAATAAATTGGTCACCTGCGATAAATGTATCTAGTTTTCCAAAAAGATATATACTAAGTGACATATAAATCCGAACACCCAGTTTAAATGGTTTTATTTTAATAAAATTTTGTATAAGTACTTAATGAAGCATAATAAGTAAATGATAAAAATTTCAAAATGATTGCACTGCTTTAAAGCCCTTTGACCTTTAATAATGTGTGGATGCATCCTGATGTGCTACGCATTCTCCAACGCGCCTAGGCATGCTTCTGATCAGGTGGTCAATGTCCTCCTGTGGTTTCTCATTCCAGGCAACCACCAACTCCTCTCGAAGTGCTTCTAGAGTCTGAGGAGGACGTTGCAAATTCAGCAATCTCCTACCCATCATATCCCACACGTGCTCAATTGGGGATAAGTCGGGAGATCTTGGTGGCCATGGTAACAATGTGACATCATTATGTTGAAAGAAGTCTATTGTGACTCTTGCAAGATGTGGTCGGGCATTATCTTGTTGGAAAGTTGGATCTGCCAGGGTGTCAAGATAGGGTAAAAGATGGGGTTCTAGAACTTCGTGGATATAACGCTGCGCGTTCATGTTACCTCTGATGAAGATTAAAGGTGACCTGGAACCATAAGCTATAGCACCCCAAACCATAACTCCAACAGTGTGATGAACATGTCTTTCAACAAAAAACTGTGGATTCCTCCTTTCATCACGTCGCCTTCTAACCCTGGCACGACCATCGTGCATGCCTAAACAAAATCGAGACTCGTCACTAAAGACAATACTGTTCCATTTCTGATCCCAGAGTGACCGTTGTCTGCACCACTCAAGGCGATTACGTCGGTGTTCTCCAGTTAAAGGGAGGACCCAGTGTGGCCGGTATGAAAACAAGCCAAAACTTCTCATTCGTCGGTAAACACTTCGCATGCCAATATGTCTTCCGTGTTCTGCAAACCATTCATTTGCAATGGACCTGGTAGTGGAGAAACGGTCCCTTAACGCCAATAATCTTAGGCGGCGATCTTCACGGTCTGTTGTTCTACGGCGGCGTCCAGTGCCCCTTGCTGTTTGCGTACGGCCTTCTCGAAGCCATACCTGACAACACCTAACCAAAGTGTCTACACTTCTTTGCACTCTAACTGCAATTGCCAGAAAAGAAAGTCCAGCTTTCCGAAGTCCCACTATACGGCCCCTATCAAACTCACTAAGTTGACGAAATCGTACAGGTCTCCGTACTCTAGGCATCGTAACCGATCGTAAAGGATGTAAAGAACCAAAATCCGCCAACGTTGATTCTTTACTGCGACTGAAATATTCATTTTTAGAGCGTTAGTGAATTAAAAAAAAGCAGTATAAAAACCGGAATGTCCAACTGATAAGGCTGAAAAGTTTTTCACTTGTTATTTACAGTAAGATAAATACATTCACCAACTTTTATTAAAATAAAACCATTTAAACTGGGTGTTCGGATTTATATGTCACTTAGTATAAATCTATAGTGATAGATCGGTGATATTCATTTTTGAGCCGTTCAGGTCAATTTCATATTAGGATGTACGGTTGAATTGAAAAATACCAATTTCTCAAAATTACTTCAATGTTTTACATATTATGTAAAAAAATCGAATAAAGGAAATTTATTATTATTATTACTTTAATATTATTATTATTATTATTATTATCAGGATTTGACCTCCTTGAGAATATTTGCAACCCTGGCTCTTAAAAAAGTTTTATGGGCAGGTACACTTTCCCAAAAAGTTGTCTCTTATCGATGATCACCTCCCCCACCTCTCCCCCCCTTAGGAAAGGTCCTTGGCGTTCTACATAAGTCATGAGCGAGTTTCACCTCGAACAGTGATGGGCGTTTATGCGTATACATTAATTGTCTACGTCTCGATGTATACAATGCGAATACAATGTATACAATGAATATACTGTATACAATGATGAAGATAATGTATAGAATAGCATAAGTGAGGTTAGGTTTATTCGCAAATGTCAGAAAGTTGGTAAACAATGAACCGACAAGTTAAAAAAAATATGGTTGGACGCTCCAAGAACAAAAAAATCGATGAACTAGAGTTCATTTGTTGTTCTTAGTTTATTTAAAACTGTATCTTTGTACACGTATAAAAATAAATATTATATATTTTTTCATTATTCATAAACTGCTTCCACAGTCAAACCAATAATGCAATGTTGCAGAATTTGTATCTCTCCTGAACTTTCAGTTCCACCTAAAATCGGATAACCATTAGGATCGATCTGGAATTGATCCCAAAGAGATTCAACAGAACAGAATGAATATCGAGACGTACATATATCCACCATTGTCAATGCGTCCATCACTGACCTCGAACTGAAAAATTCCGTGCGGTCTCCTTTTTTGAACACACCTCGTACACCTTCGACCAAACCACAATAGCTACAATTCGATCTAACTAGATTAATTAATGTGTTCGTAGAATAGGATAGGGTAGTCTGACCACGTGCTCTAATGACCTCGAAGCCGCCGTGCGCGCCGCGACGCGTTCCCTCTGTTGCCATGGCAACGTAGTTATTGTCACATTCTTATCGATCATCAACAAACGCACGGGGCCTCTGGTCTGAACGAGGCAGAAGCTCGCACCCCCGGTACGTACAGTCTGCGAAAATCAAAAGTTCACCAATTTTGGCGTAACAAAATCAATTAAAAACCGACTTAAAATAAAGTAAGCCTAAATTACGGCACGGGTATTATGAAAAAACCTATAAAACGTCAAAAAAAACCATAAAATGTCGTCTTGCAGACTATTTAGTTTTTAGAGTGCAAACAGTCATTCCACGTTTGCTCACTAGGATCGTTGTGAGCGTACATCTATGGAGGAACGACACAACTAAACTACACGCATTGTTGGTTGCATAAATATGTTTTTTGACGCCGAGTGGTCTATAGTTTTCATCTCTGGAAAGAAAGTTGATTGATAGCAAGATCGCATCTGGATGATTATGTGTATTGGTCTGCATGTGTATAAAATCAGTGATATTTGCTGTGTGAGAAAGTCATTACTGAATATGCTACCAATGAAATACAGGTATATCTATTAGCTGTGCCCAACGAGTTATTTCTGTTGTGTTTTCTGAAGAGAGGTTGTGTTCAAAGTTATAAATTACAAAAAACTTTGAGGAGATTTACGGGAAATCACTACCGCGTCCGCGTTGTGTGTAATTACTGTTAGCATGTATATGGCTTGTAATTCGACAGTGTACAGTGAATATAATTATTTCTTATCTCTCTCATTTTTGAAATTCAGCAAATTCGCATATGTAATTTCCAGAATGGATAAGAAAAAGTGGATGTGCAGCTAATTTCTAGCTTTGAATCTCAAGTAAGTGTATTCTAGACAAGAATACAATGGAATTATCATCAACACATACAACTTACAACTTAGACCCAGTAATGAAATCTCTGAAGCAGATTTTACATCACATCAGAGTCAAACATTGATAACTGAAGATTAATGACGCTTAGGCAACATGTACAACTAAGTGCTACATTTACATCTTGTAGAAAAACCTACATAATCACAAAAAAACAGTATAATGTCAAAAATGTCAATATAACGTCACTTTTCAAGATACGTAATCCCGTTGACGGTCATTTAGATAGTTGGCGACTTCAAAAGTATAGTATTTTAACCAAGTTCTCAAGCACTGGAAAATGCCAATTTCAAGCCCCTAATCGCCGATAATTAAAAAAAAAACATTTTTTTAAAACGTGTTTGAAAAAATTGTTTCTTCAGGTAACCTCATGATTCATGCTAAGCGCCATCTAACGGACGTGATCATAAGAAAAAAGTCGAGTTGGAAAGCTTTTCTTCTAAAGCTACAAATCACGTTACAGATCAGCGGGTATGACAACGAATTTCATTATGAGATATGTCTTCACTCAGAGTGAAACACGTGGTATAAATGTATAATTAATTTTTGGGATTTTCTTTGAATAAAAAATAAAGTCCAAATACAGTACGCCCGTGCCACCACGTCTTCAAAATTCGCATTTTATCAGCGTACCATGCGTTTATAAATTCGTCTCCCACAATCTGACAACGTCGTAAAGGTATAATGGAACCCCGTCTTTTTCAGGACAAAAACGATCCTCAGGGTCAACAGTTTTCGATTTATAAACAATTCAATGTTCAAAAAAGCCTTAAATGGTAAGTTTCAATGTTCAAAACTCGGTTGTAACTGACTATTTTTGACATTGCTAAGTACCTCAATCAAAGTACAAACCTTCCCCTACAAAACCCCGAAGAGTATTTTAAACTTATTACAAAGAAATTTTTTTGGTAGCAAAAAATGGCGAACTTTTGATTTTCGCAGACTGTACAAAGCTCGTTGAGTCATGGAGCTGAACTGAAGTATTTAATTAGCTAGCTAATCTGCCACGAAAGAGAGTGAAAGAGAGAAATATAAATGGACATTGACATTTTATTCCAATAAACCTGAGACATTAAAGGCAAAGTGAATGATTTGTCTCCTGTGGATACATTGTAGTCAAGTCACACCTAAAAGTAATTGGTAGGTTTCAAATTTTCCGGCCAAAGCTGATTTTTGGCTTCAAGTGTATAGCATATAGTGTATAATAGAAAGTTTTAGTATTCGGACCATTTTCGCAAAGAAACCGAAAATTGATGGAATGGTACAGACGTAGGGTTCTTTCTGGTAATAAAATGTTTAGGCTGACTCCATCGAATAAGCCACTTGAAGTATAAAACCAAATCAAATTGAAATGAGAGTTCAAAGTTAGCTACATATTCACAGAGCTACATTAGAAACACCTGGTTTGTTGGTACAGTTTCATAACATTTAGCATGTAGATTAACTCTTACGTGTATTTTCAAGATAACACCTTTCAAGTAAAAGTGAATTTCAAAAACAAAGTATGTTCAATACTTTATTTTTTGCAGTGCAATGAATTATGCAAATTAAGACGACTTCAAACGAGACATAATTATGAAGTACATGTTTTATGATACTAAAACTAGTTTACTTGTTATCGTATTGTTTTCCTACATTTACCATTAGACTCTTATAACTGGTAAAGATGCGAAGCGAAAACGGCTTTGGTTTCGTACGTTAACTGTGGTTCTTTTGAGCAGACATTATAAATGAACAAAATATCAAAAAGGCTCAAGTAAAATCAATTGATAAACATACTACAAAATCTATTTTGCACTCTTCCAGTGTTAAGAAAACCTGATAGGAGGGTAAGAGGGTTTATCTATAATGTACCAAAAGAAACTATACTACAGGATACTAAAAAGGTGATAATTAAGTCACAACTCAGTACCACAGGGAGAAACAGGTTATTACAATGATTGCTCCAGAATTTAGCTCCAGCTGCTCCCATTTAAATTTTGAAGCAGTGGGTTATTATGTCTCCAAATGTAAAAACTAGTTCCCCGGTATTCTAATAATAATGAAACGTTCTTTATGATGTCAAGCTGAAGGAATCTCATCGAACTTAACCAATTTCTAAATATCCTGAATGCCCTTCCGAGAGAACTGCATCGTATTTTAAATTTCTAGGTAGTATTCATAGCCCCCTTTACCACTAAACGACCAAGAGCGTATCTTGTGAGAACCTTGAAGAGGTATCAAAATTAAACATACAGATTAAAAGAACGCGGTAAGAACTGTGAAAGTATTTGAAAGTAGTTACAATTTTTAAGTTATGGAGTCATTAACGAATTACCGTGCTATGTGCCACCCATCTATTTGATCCGTAGGCTACAGTCTTACCTAGAGGATCCTGTTTGAAGATGTCCACTGATTCTATGTTTTAAATTATGAACATTTTTTCTTTGTCAACAAGAGAAGTAAAAACATAACTAAGCCATTTAGAAATGCTTTACGAGTTTTAATTTTTTTTTAATATAGTCTCTCTGATAAAGTGAACTTGAAAAATATCAGAAAAAGGAGTGGACTTTTTACAGACGACAAGAAAATAAGAAACCATGGCAAAGACACAACAGATGCTTTTGTAACATTTTTTTTGTTACGTTATATGAAAATGTCCACACTTGTATGCCTTCTTCCTTCATCTTTAACATAACTCACAACTGAGTAGCTTTATCTTCAACCCTATCTATAGGAATGATTAGCTGGAAAGACTTGGAGCAACTTTTCTGGAAATGACTATTTAAAAGACCTCAGTCTTATGCAATTTGAATACAATATTCACAGTAAAACATGTTTTTGTGGTCGCAATTTATAGATATGTGAGAATTTTTATACGTTCAAAGCACTGTACTGACTCATGCTTCTGGGAAGTTTGAATGAAACGAATTTTTTGTTCGTGCGAAAGTAGTAGCTGTAAAATCATATAGATTCGTAAGAAAAAATTGACATTTTCGCGTATTTTATTTCAATTTTATTGAAAACAGAAAACCGAACACATCCGATGTAGTGCATTAACCTTATTTTAAAATTTAAAGAAAATTTTCGCTCACGTTTAAAATAATCTGATCAAAATTTGATATAGCTTGGTTTATAAAGGAAATCAATTTTAGCAATATAGTAAAATCGTGGGAAGAAAATCTAAAGGGGCAAAACGTGTTTATTTTTTATTGGCGAAAGTTATGAACTCATTTTTTGTATTATTTTCATGTAATTAGATATGTTATTCTGATTAAATACTTATATTGTCACCGACCCATATAAATTTTACTTTGTTGTATTTACATGTAGAGTGGTTGGCTCGCAAACTGTACAAATAATAAAAATACTTAGGTTGTTTCCATTTTGAGGATGACTCGTTTGCAAAAAGCACCTTGAAAGCCCGTAGCAAAAAGAGGGCCTTCTTTTGATAACTCTCCCGGATTCCCATTCTTGAAAACAAGAGAGAAGAATCATTGAAATAAAGTACCCCCTCCCTACCCCGAATAACATTTAGTGGAACGGCAGGGGTATTACGTATCTTGGTTTTTGTCGGTTTCTTTGACATTTTACTGCGTGATTTCTAAGTTGAGTCATTTATTTTAACAGCTTTTAGATCTCGTCAAAAGAAGTTGATATGCCTAAAATCATCTATACAGGGTGTTTCACAACTTATCCGACAAATTTAGCCACACATGCACTGTTGCGAAAGAAATTGATTTCTCAAAAAAATATATAATAAAGCTCCTACAGAAAGTTATAAGTAGAGTAAGATTTTATGAGTGGATGTTGCAAGACAATTCTCGAAATGCCCGTTTTACAGCTGATATTTTGGCCACCGTTGAAGCTATTTTTACTCGTAATTGGTTAACCAATCTTCATAATCCTCACGCACTGGTCCAGACACAGTTCCAACATCGTTTTTCTTCAAGCGTGTCAGCAGGTATTTTCGATGAACGTCTAATTGGACCGCTCATATTGTCAGATCGGATGGATGATCACCGGTATTTGGAATTTCTTAGGAATGATTTGCCGGTCCGAGCACGGATGTGGTTTCTGCAGAATGGGGCACCTCTGCATTTTCGTTTAGAAGTTCGTGATTTTTCGAATCACGTATACCAGATACGCTGGATCGGAAGGGGTGGACCAATTGCATGACCTCCACGGTCTCCCGATCTAAATCCTCTGGACTTCTTTTTATGAGGATACTTGAAAAACGAGGTATACCGTACTCCAGTTCAGAATATTGAAGAATTTTGTGACCGAATCACAGTGGCTGCCGAAAATTTGAGCCTTCAGGCACAGCAGGAAGGAGGTGTATTTGAATTAGTACGCCGAAATTGGATTAGACGTGCCCAAGCTTGCATTGCAGTCAATGGAAACAATTTTGAACGGCTTTTATAAGTAAGTGAACTGTTAAACTGTATTATTTTATTATCTCGATTTCTGTAGGACTTTTATTACATTTTTTTTGAGAAATCAACTTTTTTCGTAACAGTGCATATGTGGTTAAAATTTGTCGGATAAGTTGTGAGACGTTGCATAATAAGAAAGTTAGTTTACATTATTAAAAATTATTTAAGAAAATCATTATCAAGTTAAAGGATACCGTTTTTACAAAAACTTTTCAAAATTGTCCCTGTTTGTTCGATTAACGCAAGATCTTGCTCCGCGAATCCACGACTCTTCGTGTGCACGAATTGAATTACAAGCATTTTCACTGCGCTGTTGAAGTTCTTCCACAGTACATACTGCTCCAACATGATACACCAACTCTTTCAAATAGCCCCACAGAAAAAAATCGTAAGGCGTTAAATCCGGGGAGCGAGTAGGCCAAAAAATGGGTCCATTGCGCCCTACCCATCTATTCGGAAACTCTTTATTTAGATATTCATGTAGGAACCAAATGTTCTGTCTCCGTTTAGATGAACATCTAATAATTGTGGCAGGTTGTGTCGAAGAAAATCTAAATAAATATTACCGGTCAATCGAGGTGGAAAAAATTAGAGTCCAATAAGCATGCCATTTACCACGCCAGCCCAAACATTTAATGAAAATCTATGTTGAAATGAGTTATTTTTACAGCATACAGATTTTTTACTCCCCAAACATGGTTATTGTGGAAATTGTGCACGTCATTTCGTGTGAGTGTCATCTATATACAAAATTAATTTCGTAAAATCTTCATTTCTGCCGAAGTGTTCTAAAAGCCACTCTTCTAGGATAGTATTCCGGTTGTAACACTTGATAAAACTGTTCTTGTCGTATTGTCTGCCACACTTTACTATGAGAAACTTCAACTTGAGCTACTATGGCTCTAGTACTCATTGTTGGATCGTCTTTGACCATTTCTAAAATGTCTTCCTCAATTTGTAACATTTCAATTTGAGCAGGTCTTACGTGACCTCCCCGTTGTTCTTTTAAATATTCTGTGTCACGAAGTCTAATAACTAAATTTACAAACATCCGTGGGGCCGGATGATTTCTTAAAGGAAACACTTCTGCATACAATCTGCATACTGCGGCTGCATTTTGTTGGCACTTCCCGTATGTTGGTATTATGTCCACTAATTCATTGTTTTCGTAAACATGGACCATGTGGCCTAATCACACAACGCGGGTGGGGTTCTGAGTTCAAGTAATGCTTCTCAAAGTTTTTTTACATGAAAAAAAAAACGGGAAAAATTGTAATGTATAACGTTGAATAACCTTTTTTCAGCAAGGACGATACAAATAATCAAAAGCAAATATCACTAATTTTATATATGTGCATGCAGACCAATACACACAATCATCCAGATGTAATCTTGCTACTCTGCTAATCAACCACACATCTTCTCAGAGTATAGTCTAGACTATCCCTGCATTCTGCTACCAACAAAGCATGATGAGGATCTGAATTGCAGCTTGCAGTATGGTCGTTGAGCGTGTCGTGTTGTCGAGTCATTCCTCCATAGACGGACGCTTTTGACGACGCTCACAGCGTGCAAAGGCGGAATGTACTATTTGCACACTCGGAACTATCTAGGCAGCAAGTTGACATTTTGTCGTTTGTTTTTCATGTTTTTTAGGTTTTTTACGTAATAACCCTAATAAGCGTAATCCGTAGCAGAACGCTATAAAGCAAGCGTTAAAGACAAATGTACGGTTAAGGAGTTGGTTCGAATCCCTTTCGTGACCAATTTTTATCAAACTGGGCGGTTTACAGTTGGAAGCGAGAACGCAGTAAATTCTTAATCTCTAATCGAGTTAAAAAAAAAACTCGATAGAGAAATGGCCTAATGGTAATATGCATTCATTACACAATCTAATCTACAATCATAACTTTTGTTACATAGGCTACCCATTTTAGTCTTCCCACTAAGATGTTTCTAAAACCATTCATCATAAATCTCAACCATGTCCACAACGACCTTCAATATCTTTGAAGTCATTTCACTCGAATATTTTCAAATGGAGCCACCCCCCTTTTTTACATTGGTACTGAAGAGACGAGGAAATACGACGTCCGTACATGACCTCGACCATGACCATAATCCTTGACGACCAGTTTAAGCTCAAATAAAGGCATAGAAAACAAATTAGTCTAGCAAAAATATTGAGCAGCATATTTGTGAGGTTTGTGGGGATCACCCAAAGGAAATTTTGAGAATAACTTAGATCATGACCTTGACTACGACCATGACCCTTAAGATCAAGTCAAAATTTGCAAAGAAAACCCCTTATTTTTATCCTGGAGTTGCAAAAATCAGAAAATGTTACATCAGAATCTTACCTGGACCTTGAAGCTAAAGTCACATCAATCTTGAATGTTCTTTGTAAGACAACCCCTTTCAGTTTGCAGGAAGCAAGAAAGTGTATATTTGAACGTGTCAAATTTTGATATGACCTGGAAGGTGTTGGTCAAGCTCATGGTCAAAATCATCTTAAGGTGACCCTCACAAAGCTCACAACTGCAGCAAATTATTTCCAAGCTCTTGATGTCACCTTGCCATTGCCTTGTACTGGTCAAGGTCATAGTCGGACGTAAAATTTCATCATCTTTCCAATTCTGGTGTGGAGAAAGGGGAATTCCATTTTAAAATACAGAATTAACCTAAACGTAACCTTGAAGGTCGCGGCCCAGGTTTAATTTATTACCATGATTTTCTGATGGCCAAAAATGCCAAAGTTAGTATCATCATCGATGAATTATTACTTAAAAATATATAGTGCCCGACGGTATGATATACTCGCCGACACTGGTACGACACGCCAACGGGTGAACTCGAGCTTAAGATTCAAGCGAGGTGAGCGGGAGCACGTCAAACTTTGCCAATTTGAAGGCGGACTCCATCCTGGGCTGTCCTCTGTATATAGCTAATTTATTCTCGGTTTGACGTCTTCACAAAGTTGTGCCAGGACAAAGGCGTCTTTACCTTGGCGCATCTCACTGACAGTGTGTATACGTGCGGTCTCACACAGACTGGATTTGAATTCAGGATTGGTACTCTTGTCAAGTTATTACTTATTACCTTCATGCCAGGTTACACTAATCCTGTCTTGCTATACTACGTGTTGGAGTTTTTGAAAACGGAAGGCGAGATTGAAGAATTCGGAATTGAATACAGATACACGTAACTTACAGTTGGTCATCGACCAGTGCCAATAACAGAACAAAAAAAGACATGGCGGAGAAAATACTGATCCTATCTATCCACTTTCATTTTTTTTTATTGGATGAATGTTGAATTTTTATACAAATACTAGCTGACCCGACAGACGTTGTCCGGTCTTAGCTCCGAACTGGAATGAATAGTGAATAATAAAAGCGTTAATATATGGCATATATAGGAAATTGTATAGCGAAGTGTTTGTACCGTCATGTGGATAGCAGAATACGTTGGCTGCACTGTCATTCACCATCAACTTACCTTGAAAGTAGGCATAAAAGTATGTGGAATGAATTTTGTTGCTCCAAATGACGTCATTTAAAACAATTAGTGTATTGCTGGATATGAATCAAAAAATGTTTAGGCTGGCCCATTTCTGGAAACCAATGAATGTAGTAACTCTGGTGGTGGTACCAATGGAGTCAATTTGATCTTTCCACTAACGCAACAAAATCCAGGGGCTTCATTTTTAAATTTATAAGCCTTGCAATATGGACTTACAACGTTTCATTGGTCTAATAGCAACGATTTGTTGTGAACTGTAATCGATTACCACGTCATAAGTGAATGCATCTCGATTGGGATTGAATGCGATACTTCTACGTAGTTGAGTATCAGTCTTTCGATCCGTTCAACTTCATTTCTCGCTTCTCGTTGCTCATCAGTTTGACTACTTCGTATATATCTTTGTCTTGCAGCATTGCGAGTCCTGCGATCTAGGTTGGTACGTCTAATTGGTGGCATTTTGAAGAATCACAATTTTAATACAAGGCGAGATTGTGATAAAATAACTTGCACAGTTGTTAATTATTTTTGAACAAATACTTCTCAAAAAAATTCACTGAACAAACTGAAAACTGGTTAAAAGCTCTAATCGAATGGACTGCACTGCTAATTAAATAAAACAATATTTTTACATCTCATTTTTTATTCATAGGGTTAACTCTCGATGATAACAATTAGGCAACACTGCAGTTTATTTTGAAGAGGCCATCATAAAGTACGGATGGTAAAGAAATTAATGTTAAGTCCAAAAACGAAAGCACCGTATTTCTATTAGCAATTTTCTCTCACATAGCTAACTGTCAATAGCTGTTGGAATAAAGATGGAGGAGAGGAGTGCCTAACTATTTTAGTACTTGAGATATTTCTTCTGCTGTGCGTGCTCCACACTTAAGCAAACTGTCAAACGCGCGAAGCTTAAATAATATTAGGTTATCAATGATTTTCCAATTTTCTGCGAAATTTTCTTTCAGTAAGAACGTTCTATACAGTATTAGGAAACTAATGTAATGTAAAAGATGAAAGAAATCGGTAAAGTAGTTCTCATGTTCTCAAGTTATGGCATGACCACGCGAAATATAGCGATTCATTATATATATATATATATATATATATATATATATATATATATATATATATATATATAACTTGAGACATGGTCATTGTCGTCTAGACCAGTTAGGTGAAAAATAATACTTTCCATGCCGCAAATTTACGGAAGCTATCAAAACTGTTCATCAACAATGGTTATCCGAAGTGTTTGATTAACAAGATCTTGTTCAGCGTTCACAACTCCTAATAACAGAACTAATTAAATTCCCAATAACAACACCAATTTCAATAACAATATAACCGCCCTCCCAAATTCCGGATCTGGTTTTGCTGTCGTACCCTATATTAAAGAACTGTCCCCCAAGCTGATCAGACTATGTAGCCCATTGAACTGTCGAATTGCTTGCAAATCTGTCCTCACTATAAACTGTATTTTGTCAAAGATGAAAGACAGAGTCCTGCTGCTTGGCTTAACCAACACAGTTTACTCTATCAATTGCAATAATTGCAACCAAATATACATTGGTCAGACCTCCAGATCTCTAAAAGGAAGCATTTCATCACACAAAAGTGATTCTACGTCTCATTCCGAGAGATGTGCACTGGCATCTCATGTCAATTCAACAGGGCACTCTGCGAACTACAAAAGTATCAAAGTTCTTGATAAAGAGAAACACCTATCCGAACGTTTTTTCGTGGAAATGTCCCACATTTTCATGAATGTCAACTGTATGAATAAGGAGACAGATGTTAAGCAACTGAGCGTCATTTACTCATATTTGCTAAACTGCGAAAAGTTGGAGCACGTACATATCTCTCCAAATTTTGACTTTTCACAACCATAAATGGAATCTGGTTTTTTGGTCTATTCCACCCTTTCCCTTCAAAATTTCCATTCCATTCAAATTTGAATAATTGTTTTTTCTCATAATAAAATAATAATTGTTTAGTTCAATTGTCCATCTCATCAACAACGTAGTTTATTCAACTGCCTCTGGTCTGTTGACAAGTTCTTATTTAACATATCTTGATAAATCACACCATCCGAAGTGATTTGGCAACATAGCACTTTACAAACAAAAATTTTCGTTCATCCATCGACACTGACACCACCAACCTTCTGTCATCTGTCAAATGTTTCATCTTACTTATGATCCTGTGCCACACCATTTTGCGCAGCATTAAGTGGTTCACGATGTAATTTTAACTTTCGTTTTAAATATTTTTAATCCGTTTTAATTCGTTCCCGACATACAGCTGTGTGTAGTTTATATTAATTTTGACGAATGTACCATGTATCTAGCTTTCACCAGGTTACTGGGTGTTTCCCTCAACTTAAACGTTAATAACATTTAGCAACAATCTCACATACTACTGTAAGGTAATTTAAAATCATTTTGCACAATAGTTGCTACGTCTTCTCAACGTTATTGCAGCTCCTGATGAAGATGGCAAACTCCATTGAAAGTTAGAGACCAATAAAGTATAAAGAGTCCTCATTGGTTGAATTTTGTCGAAGTACCCAACAAAAGGCGGAAGCTTTATTTCTCACATATATATACAGGGTGACTTTTAATGTCACGTATTCCTGTTAAGGGGTGATAGATTAGGTCAAAAGCAACCGATTTTGTCCTATCATGTCTTATCCAAAAGTTAACCATTTTTGAGTTATTTGAATTTCAAGTTTTTTATTTTTTATTCCGATTTCAGACGGTTAAAATTGAAATACAAAAAAACGGCATGCTTGATTTTGAGTTTTTTGTTATCGTCGCATAGCAGACATTCCAATAGTTGATAATAAGTAATAAAATGTTGAAAAGCTACAAACGTTTTAAAATTACGCTTTTTAAATGTATCATTTTCTTTTTTTTACTAACTTATTCGATAAATAATGCAATTTTCTGTAAAAAATCTCCTAGTAATGAAATGTGCAAATTATGTAAATAATATCTCTATCTAACAAGCTTTCATTTGAGGTATTAAGCGTTCAATTATCTAAAGTATCTAAAACAACAATTACACCCACAGAGGCTGGATTTTTAAGGAATTTGTTTGAACGTTACTGTCCTCAAAGGACTCGCATAGTGATGATGGTCGACCCCGAGTCTATCCTCCTGAAGATGAAGTGGAACTCCTTCGTGTGTTTCAGGAAGACCCTACTACGTCTACGCGCATTGTGGCTGCTCAGTTGGGTATATCACAATGCAAAGTATGGTTTACTGTGCATACTGCACGATTATACCCTTATCACTACACGCCTGTGCATGTGATTGAAGAGGGCGATCCTGCAAGACGATTAGATTTCTGCAGGTACATGTTACATGCAGATACAGAAGATCCAGACTATTTTAAGAAAATTCTGTGGGCCGATGAATCGAAGTTTGATAAGGACAGGATCACTAACTACCATAATGCTCATTACTGGGCTGATAAAGAAGCTTTAACCCTTTCAGCCCCAATGGGACATATAAGTCCCAACGTATGATTTAAAATACCCACAGTGCTTTATATATCCCGTATTACATAGGAATGGTCTTTAATGGGTATTCCGAAGCATATGCAAGGCTCTCACTCGCGGCGGCATGCTTTGTGCTGATCAGTGTACTCGAAAACAACGTAGAAATAGCACGTGCTCGGCTGTTTGTCCTGTTTTTGTACAAATTTCGTCGTTGTTGCCTAGTTATTTTGAAAGATTCTTTCAGGTAAGTTAAGAGTCTATTAGAGCAACATTTCTATATATTTTTGATTATTTATTTTGCATAATTTGATTCAATATTTGTGTCTGGGATGCATGTGTCCCAGTGGGTTTTTTGACTGGGTGATTTATATCCCAATGGGTTTTTTAGCATGTCGAGCAAGAAAAATAAAAAACTGACTGATGCTGAGCTTCAATACTTCGCTGAGAACTTAGACGAAATATCTTCACCAGATGAATTGAGTACTGCCTCTGGGGAGTCATCTTCAGAAGAAGATCCATTTCATAACAGTGGAGAGTCGGACGAATCATACAAGCCGTCCTCTAGTTCTGATGAAGATATTCAAAATGACAATAGCGATACTGAAGAAGAAGAAGGAAATATTACTGCGGAAAACTCAGGCGAACAATTTGAAATTCCTGCTATGAATGGCAATGTAATATGGTCTTTACCGACAAAAGATGCTCACATACCACGGTTCAGTATTCCGGATGAAATTCAGTGTGCCGTAGACCCATCGATTACCGCAAATTCTACTCCACTAGAAATATTCAACAAACTTTTTCCGCGTAGTCTGTTTATTTTTATTGCTAAGTGTACAAACCAGAGAATTCAAATGTATAATCGCAATAACAAGTCTGCTACCCTTACTGATGCAGGAGAAATTATGATCACTCTCGGTTGCTCATTGGTTATGTGCTACAATAAAGTACCGAATCTTAGGCATTACTGGTCATCTCATCCATCTTTGGGAAACAAAGCGATAAAATCAGCCATATCTAAGAACAGATGTTTGTTTCTTCTTTCTAAGCTTTATTTTAACGACCCCAAAAAGCCAGAAGGTTCTAGTAAAATATATTACGTACAGGAACTCATATCCTGTTTCAAATACACTTTTCAGAAGTATCGATCTGACAGTTTGAGGCAAAGCATAGACGAAAGCATGGTTGGCTTCAAGGGAAGGTCGTCATTGAAGCAGTATATGCCCCAAAAACCAGTAAAGAGAGGCATAAAATTATGGTGTAGATGTGACGCTAAAACAGGATATACATATGACACAAATGTATACTGCGGCAAAGAAGATGTTGAAAGATGCGGAACTCTTGGTGAAACAGTAGTCAAAAAACTATGTGAGACCATAAGAAATCCGAATGTTGTATTGGCATTTGACCGATTGTTTACTTCAGTACATTTGATGGACTACCTTCAGTACCCAGCAGTGGGAACTGCCATACTTACGAGAAAAGATATGCCAAAAAAATTTAAAGAAAAAAGAAAAATGAATAGAGGCGAATGTGAGTTTTTGACGAATCAATCAAGCTCTCTCGCAACCAGATGGCAAGATACGAAAGAAGTCATTGTGCTGAGTAATTGCCATAGTACAGTCATGACAAGTGTAAAGAGAAAAGACAAAAGTGGCAAAAAAGTTGATGTGCCATGCCCTACCGCCATTGCATTTTATAACGAAATAATGGGTGGAGTTGATCTTGCAGATCAAATGAGCGGCGTTTACAATTTGGATCGAAAATCATGTAAATGGTGGAAAAAGGTATTTTATCGATTGCTGATGATTTCTGTAGTTAATAGCTGGGTAATATATAACGACGTACGCCGAACCCAAAAGAAAATACCCCTATTGGAATTTCTATTTTCTCTATCAGAAGATCTAATCGAAAAAGGGAAAAAACAAACTTTAGTTAAGCTTCGACGCAGAGTCATGGTAGGCCATCAAAAAGAACCAAAGTTATGAAAAATGTCGGGGATCATTTGCCAGTGGAATCAGCAAAAAGACGACGCTGCGCACGTTGTGCTATACAAAAAAAGGAGCGTAGAACCACTTCTATTTGTACAATGTGTAATGTAGGATTATGTAAACATTGTTTTGCCCTTTACCATACTTCTTAAGTAATGAAACCTTTATGCTTTTTGTTTTTTGAAATAAAACTGTAATATCTTTGAAGCGCATAAAACCTGTTTTGTTTTCCCATTGGGACCAATATGTCCCATTTAAAACACCCACTGGGATATATTTGTCCCACCACTAATTTTTTCAAAATTTTGAAAATTTTTATTCCAATTAAAATATTTTCCTATATTACTTGCTAAAAACCCATATTTGTCAAAAATATTCTTAAAGAACAGAAAACAAAAATTGGATCTGAAAGGGTTAAACCCCCGAAAAATAAGACCGACGGGATCTCAGAGCCGGTTTTCAGTCAATGTGTGGATGGGCATCATTGATGGATATTTAATTGGACCTCATTTTCTGCCCGCCAATTTAAATGGAGACGTGTATGAAGAGTTCTTGAAAAATCTCTTGTTTCGATTAATGGAAGACGTCCATTGGCGACGAGACAAAATATGCGGTTCCAGCACGACGGCTGTCCCGCACACTACAGTAGATTAGTACGGGCGTATTTAGACTCTAAATTTCCAAATCAATGGATTGGCAGAGGCGGGCCCATTGCCTGGCCAGCAAGAAGCCCAGATCTCACACTGATGGATTACCATGTGTGGGGACGTGGGGACATATGAAAAGCCTGGTGTACGATGTTTCGCCCGTACCAACGCGCGATGAATTAATTACAAGGATAATCAGTGCAGCTGACCAAATAAAAAGCCGCTTAACAACTAGAGTTACCAAAAGTGAATTACGTAAGAGAATGCGGACGTGTATTCGTAACAGGGGATTACAATTTGAGCAGAATCTATAAAACACTAAAGGAAATGTAATTAAATAAAATTGTAATTAAAATAAAAGCCTTTTATTTATCCTACGTAATTATCGTTCGTACAACTTTACTCATCTTTTTTCAATTTTATGTCTTTGTACTTGAGTTAGTTGTAACTTTTATACCTCAAATGAAAGCTTGTTAGATAGAGATATTATTTACATAATTTGCACATTTCATTACTAGGAGATTTTTTACAGAAAATTGCATTTTTTATCGAATAAGTTAGTAAAAAAATAAGAAAATCATACATTTCAAAAGCGTAATTTTAAAACTTTTGTAAGTTTTCAACATTTTATTACTTATTATGAACTATTGGAATGTCCGCTATGCGACGATAACAAATAACTCAAAATCAAACATGTAGTTTTTTGTATTTCAAATTTCACCTTCTGAAATCGGAATAAAAAATAAAAAAAATAAAATTCTAATAGCTCAAAAACGGTTAACTTCTGGATAGGACATTACAGAACAAAATCGGTTGCTTTTGACCTAATCTATCACCCCTTAACAGAAATACGTGACATTACAAGTCACCCTGTATATAAATTACAAGTCGTGTTTAGCTTAATATTGTTTTTGGGCAAGAACTACGTCCAGGAAAACAATATGAGAGAACTATAAAGACGGTAATGTTAGCGAATTTTATCATAAGGCTGTATAAAAGACTACTATCAAGCTTCAAAAATGTCGTCAATTGAGATAACTCTGCATTTTGAACGCAACGCTGCCATCGGTTCATAAAAAATATGTTCGGCACAAGTTAGCCGCTTTTAGAAAAAGAAACTGTTCATTCATACGTGAAGGACAATTTAAGTTTTGTCCTTCCTGAATCCAAAATGGTCCTGTCAGGATATCTAGTAACTTTGTTTCTTTTGTAATCTCCTTCTAGAGCCATCTCAAAAATCTATAAGATTCAACTCCAGTGTTCGTGATGGCGATGACATGACAGCGACTTTTTCAGACAATATTTTGAAAATTAGGCAGCTTAAAGCCTCGCGTTGCCTATCTTCAGTAAAATATACGTTCATGGTGATGTGCTTTCAAATATTTCACAGATGTATTTCTTTTGCAATGGAAAGTATTGAAAAGTATATCAAAACAATTATTGCAAAAATGTGATGTAAAAATATGGTTTCAATTTTAACTCAGTGTTGCAGCTGCTGAATCTCACAGTGAAAAACATCTAGCTGTTGCAAGACTGTATATTATATTTGAAAAATCAGAACTTCTGGAAATACTCTAAATACACTAACCTACGATAGTTTACTTACAAAAAATCGTCTAAGCTGCCCAACTGTGGTGCGATAATTTTTGGGAAAACAAATCAATTTCGAGAATAAGGGCCTTTAAAAAACGCAAATATAAGTTTAACATAACTGACAGTAGGTGGAATGAACTCGACCGGTTACCCGGTACACGAATATGACCGAGTGCCCGGTACTCGGGCTTTGGAAAAAGTAGGTGTATGCCTAATTAGTAATTAGTGCTCCCCTAGGTGACGACTCTCCTCCCTCCTCTGAAAAACCTTAATTTTGCTTAAAATTCAGCAATCAAATCATAAAAATTGCTGTGTAAATATTATGAAGTATCTCAAGAACAAATAGCTATTTATGTATTTAGGGCGCAAAGAGGGAGTTTTAACCCGCGGAGTATAATTTCAACTCAGTGCGCGAGGCATCAGGGGCTCTAGCACTGCAAAGCACATCAGCGCTATTAGGCCAGAGATACATATCTGCGACACGCTGCAATCAAACAAGAATTAAATATAAGAATAAATACTAGAGCTGGTAGTTGCGTCGTTACCTAGCAACGGAAAAGAAATACAGTTCGCGTGGTCGTCATATTGTGTGCAACAATTTATTCGCAGCGAGCGCTAAAGTTGGCGTAAGTTTGGCGTAATAGAAACAGGGAATAAAGCAGACTGCGGAAACGCCCAGAGAACCTAATTCATTAGTCACAGCTTTCCGCCTGATCGTTTGTGATATAATATTACTTTAACCATTTAAGTATATATATTGATTGACAAAAAGGTAAACCCTTACGTATGTTTATCCGATTTTAAACATTTTTGGCATGAGACACTCCCTTACTAATTAAATGATTAAATTTACAGCTTGATTTATCAACTGACTTCAGAAGCTGGTTCAATAATGTGTTGAGGATCCACGATTTCTTATACACTCATTGACACGCCTGGGCATCGTGCTGATAAGGTGTTCGATATCCTGTTTAGAGTATCTCCTTCCAGGCTACTGCAACTTCGTGAGTAAGAGCTGCTAAAGTATGTGGAGGGTATTGCAAATTCAAGAGCCTGCGACCTATCACGTCCCATACATGTTCAATTGGAGATAGGTCAGGCGATAATGGTGGCCAAGGTAAACGGTTGATGCGATGTTGATCCATGAAGGTTAAGTATGCTCTGGCAACATGCGGTCTGGCATTGTCTTGATGAAAAATCGGGTTTTGGATGGTGTTTAGGTACGGAATAAGATGAGGCTCCACTACTTACTGAATATACCGTCGGGCTGTCATATTGCCTCTGAAGAAAATTAGTGGTGATCTGCTACCATAAGCAATAGCACCCCATACCATAACTCAGACGGTGTGGTGAACATGACGCTCTCTGGCAAATTGTGGGTCACGTCTTTCACCACGTCGCCTTCTGACTCTTTCCCGACCATACAGAAACGGCATTCGTCACTAAAGACCACCTGGTTCCATTCCTGGACTTACAGAATTCTGTCTATACATCAGAGCAAACGGTTACGCCGATGTTCAGCTCAGAGAGGTAGCACCCAATGTCTTCAAACCACTGACAGCGATGGCTCAAGTACTACTGAATCTGTCTCTCAGAGCCAGAAGTCTTAACCGGCCGTCTTGTCGCTCTGACGTCCAGAACCCCTCGCTCGCTGTCCTCGGCCCATTCCTGAGTCCAGGCTCGTTCACACTGATGTATAACTACGTAAGGATCTATTGGACCCCCTGGAAACTTCTCTTCGGATACGGATTTAGTTTTCAAGATGCGTTAGTAATTGACTTAAATCAGAGATGCCAAAGCTTTAGTTGTCTAATACTGTCACGACGGGGTCGAGAGTACTTCGTTTGGCGAGCTATGTAGTACTTGCTTGAATTTGGATCGCAAGCATTGATCAAAGTTGAGTGAGCAAATCAAATCCGGCAAAAAGTCTGATCGATAATAGAGACTTTACATCGGTTTATTTGAGCAACTCTGTACAGTCCATCCGTTATACGAGTAGTATTAATGGGACTGAGGCGTCATACACGTGCCCGGCCATTCCTTCTCGTAGAAATTAGGTCAGGTTCAGTTAATGCGTGCAGCGGTCCAGAAAGAACGGCTTCCGTGCCTTCAATAGAAAATTATAAAATTTAAATTGCACACCCGCTCAGACAATGCTTCCTTTATAAATAATTTTTTAATATCCGCATTGCGTGCGGTGAAGTAACTTCGCGTCGGCTTCATCCGTACCAAGAGATGCAAATACTGCATGCAGTACAAAGAATTTATAAACATGCAAGGAAGAATGATTAAGTATCTATAATGAAAATGAGTATCGGTTTTGGCTTCACATTAATATGTTCTTTTCCAGTGTGTTCAGTAAATTCCTTTGCACGAGAGTATACAAAGTACCTACAAAGAAAACTGTTTGGGCTCTATAACACAAACACTATAAGTTCTACACATGTAAAAATTAGCTCTACTCTTGAAGTTATTTCGTAATGCAACACCACTACCTGTGCGGCACCAGTAATTACTGGAGAAAGATTACAACTGTAGGCGCATTCTGTAGCACAATGTCCATTTGTAGGATAGTCTTACAAGGTTTCCTACAATTGTAGCTAATGTTCACCCAACTGTCTCTTTTACGGGCTACATACCAAACAGGTCGCTGGGTTTTAAATTTTATTCTTTCCAATTACTGCAGTCGAATTGTTATTATTCTTTTAAAATGGACTTGTTTGCTTATTTATATCTTTGGATAGTGATTGTTAGTAACAAAGCATAACATTAATTTAGCTCTGGTGAACGTTACAACTAGTCATTCATATTTTTTTTGTTTATCTGATAAAGCTCCAAAAAGGATGTGTTTGTTTATTCAAAAACTGCATTTTGCATTCAAAACAATATGTTTTGACGTCATTTTACTAGGTACATGTTACGATATATGTAATATCGTAAATAGATGTGATGCTAAATCACAAAATCTATCCAAAATATACCGTGACAACTTTTAAGCGGTGGTGGTTCCATGAGCAGACTACATAATGCAGCTACAATTGTAATACGTACATTACTCATTTCTTTCGTTTGTCGCTAAAAGTGTAATTATTTGCGTTGTCTCGTGTCATTGTAAAAACGCAAATTACCTGGGACTTCCATACTTTTAAGACTCGTGGTGGTTGTGGTATAGGCCCCTGGAGGTTATTACAGCCCGAAGACATAGAAAAATGTGGTGTAGATTGGGGATACTATCACTCAATACTCTACCTTGCCGACTAATATTGTCAGGAGCCCCCTTGTTATTGGTTGTTGTTTTTTTTTTGTTACATCGTAATGAACATACCAGCCTCGAACGGAAGCAAGTAAGACCAACAGCGAAAACATAATTTATCCAAGCAAATAACGCAATAAGAGTCCAAAATAAATTACAAGAAGACACAAAAGAGCAAGAAAAGGCATCTGTAATTATGGTAAATTTACTGCCACCGTGGGGCCCTCCACCCTAAACAGCAATTAAGTGATGTTATTAATGTAAATTGAAATTTTAGGACGCAATCTTATCTGCAGGTTAGATAATTATACTAATTTGGATGCATCAGGCATTTGGATCTTGGAGCAATTTAGACGAAAAGTAATTGAAGGGAAGGTCAATTTGTATAAGTAGAAGGTGTGCCCTAAGAAAATATGCTTGATGCTATTGACGGTAGTATAGGTTCGATCAAATTATTCCAGTGGCTCGGCAAAAGAGACACAGAGTGCCTTAAATCTCAATGTTTGGGATTTTGGCCTTGGCGGCAAGTTCCAAAGGTGTAAAACATTGAGCTCAATCTATTGAGGTTTAGATTAGTTTAGTAGTGTGTTTATCCATAATAACATGACATTCACTGCTAGTCAATAAGTGTGATCTAATGGAAAAAAATTATCAATATGATCATGATTGTTAGATTTCTAATGGAGGTTATCCTGTTTTGGCGCCTTGAGGGATTGCTTAGAATCTCTAGCATATTGATATACTATTTCTGGTATTTTGGATTCCTCATCTATAAACACCGAAATTAATAATATTCTAAAATTGCTTAAGAGTTGATGTAACTGCTGATGATGCTGAGGGGTCGCTTTGGGTGAAATTTCGAAAAGTCACTGAGTATATTGTGAGTTTCCGATGTGTGTGTGTGTGTGTGTGTGTGTGTGTGCGTGCGTGCGTGCGTGCGTGCGTGCGTGCTTGCGTGCGTGCGTGCGTGCGTGCGTGCGTGCGTGTGTGTGTGTGTGTGTGTGTGTGAGAGTGTGTGTGTGTAGGTGTAGGTGTGTGTGCGTGTGCATATTAAAAAAAACCATGGGTATATTAGAAGTTACAAACATGGTTAGGCAATAAATTAGATCCAACCAAGTACGGCTGAAGGCGAAGTGACAACGGTTTTGAAACGATCTACTATGCACAGTTTAATACCAGACGAGACTATCAAACAAATTTCCTGCAAATTTACTACTGCCTGTTAAACCGGTATGTGTTGTTGCAAAAAACATGGGTTGAATCGCACACCTTTGTGCATAAATTGTAATGATGGTGATGGAGAGAAAACTGAGAAAATCGATTACTTATTTGAAGAAATGAGTTATATATATATATATTGAAAAAGGAGTAGAGCGCCCAAATAAAGGATTTAGTATCGAGGATCAAGATTAATTAAATAATAAATTATTGCAATAAAAATACACATTATATAATATTATTATAACACAAAGAATACGAATAAAATAAATATAAATGAAAGACAAACGTGAATCAATGTTTTTTACAATTTATTAGAGTGTATTTTGTTAAGAGTATACCAATTAACTGAATTATGAATTATTTAAACAATTTAATTGTAAAATATAAATTATTTTGTTAGAGTGTAAAAGTAAATGATTTATTGTTAATCTATTATTATTTCATAGGAATTTAATTTTGAAGAATACATAGTGTTAATTTATCCGGGTCTTACCGATTTTCCAGGAAAATGAAAATGTAGCAGATGACATTATTTCGACGAGTTACCCCAAATTAAAAAGAGAAGGTTCTACATTGCTTAAAAGGCGAGATGCAAAATTTTACAGCGCACTCGGATTTGAAGACTCAATTTCAAAAAATAAATTAAGCTACAGCTGATGCCTCCACTACCTTACCCGGAAATACTTACTAGTACGAGTATCTTCACTTGAGGTGACTATTTCTTAAAGGACTTTGAACTAATAATAAAATTATAAATTGGATCATAAAATTGAGATTCTTGCTTAAAATCTGTGAAAATTTTGAGTCTTAATGTTTGTAAAGGTGATATGAAATTTGAAAAAAATTATCTTGGCTTCTATTGGTCGTAGAAGGGTTTTTTCAAATATGCGTTTTTAACCACATAACCAGATCAGCTTATATATATATATATATATATATATATAATTTGCTTCTGGAACAAACAATTAGCTTTTACAATTGTCATTGCAATAGTTATAAACATTTATTCAATATTGTTGAAAAGGCCCGGATTTAGCCTAATTGTCTATCGATTTTAATTCTTAAAGAATAAAGTTCTAAAAATCTCCAGTTTACCAATTACATACGAGGCTTTAATTTGAAAATTATACAAGCAAAATTCTGAATTTTGAGCTTTTCCCACTATTTATAAAAAAACAACGCATATCTCTATCTTTTTTTGTATTTGTCATTAGAGGACCCCCTTTTATTTAAAACTTTCAGATATCTGTTAAGCTTTTTTATACGAAATACCTATTTTTTGTTCTCTGTAGCCTGGGCTATAAATATGTCCTGACAAATCAAAACATCCTTCTTTTTTGTCTCCCTAACATTTCGATACACATCTTGAATACTGATATCGTTTCTGGAGGTAAGGTGGATAAAGACGCTATCAAAGGAAACCTATTTTTTTCTATATTCTCGCAAATCCTGCATAAAAAATATTTATCATCTTTTGGGTGAAAAAGTCACAGAAATATTCTTACCGGGTGAGCCATTAATAACGAACACCGGCTGTATCTCCTACCTACTATAATAAAAGGGTATGTAAAAGTATAGTTAACTACGTAACAAGTGCGGAAAGCCGTCAAGGGCGGAAAATAGTCGTACATTTTCCGCAAGTGTTAGGTAAAAGATTTTTTCTACTTTTCTACCAGCGTGCGGAAGGTACTCACTTTCAACACGCATCTGCATGCAGAAAGTAGCACTTTTCTGCACGCTGCTTTCTGCACGCAGATGCGTGTTGAAAGTAAGTACTTTTCGCACGCTGGTAGAAAAAATTAATTTCATGTTCCCGAGACTTGTAAGCTAGTGTGCGTTAATTCAACTTTATAGTTATAGATATCGTTTATCAATAAGTGTTACATTGAAATCATTATGAAACCCCAAGGGCCAAGTTTATGAAGTATTCATGTACATTTACCTCAAACAAGTTACATTTCAGAACAACTAACAGTAATGTTCGTAAGCAGTTCTTCAGAGCATTACTCGTATACTCTTTAACTCCATTTCAAAGGTCGGTTGACAATATTAACCTCTAACACGCTATCATATACTCCCGTATTGCATACAAAATAATGGCATGGGGTTACTCTAAACAGACTAGCAGTAGATAGAGCTTTTATTAGTCAGGCGAGGATACTTAAGACTCGTAATTAGTGTCGGCAGAAGAAGTACTTGCAGGATATTATAATGAAGATTCTAGGTTCCTAACATTGTGAACAAGCATTATAATCCATGTAACATTCGTTAAAAACCATTTGTACTGCATAACTCATTTGCAGTATTTTCCTTACTATGCTGATACTTTCACACATCAACGTTTAGTTTCATTCATTTCCTCCGAAAAGTTCAAAAGGGACGTGACCTTGTTATGATTAAAGCCTTATTCAGATTCTTATGGCAACTATCCCAGAAGCGTTTTGTTTCTGCGCAATTGGTTCTTGTGATTTCAAGATGCATTGCGACTGACTACTAGTAGGTAATGTAAGAATCCCAATGCAGCTTAAATATTCCAGTTTTATTTGTAATCTCAAAAATGAGCAGAATATGATCTCTAGTGACGACTATGCTTTCAAGGCTATTGATAAATTCAGCAGAATGTTGATTTTGCCTTTGATCTTCAGCTTTTCGTTCCTTGGGACGATTTCAAAATGCAGCGATCTGACCAATAGACCTAGAATTATTGTTGATCGCAATTTTTGACGCTTTTTCTTTTATTTCGATTTCTCAAAATGTAATGCAAAAATGACTTCCAATGTTCTTTGTGAAAATAGTCGGAAATCTGTTGGAAATTGTTACTGTTATTTAGATATTTGTGAAGAACTCTCTTTTTGCGGTGACGAATTGGTTAATGAGGGGGAATAGTAACATGTTCATTGTTTGGAATTTCTCCATATTTTGTTCAAAGAACGACAAGATTTACGGATTAAGTCAATGAAGATAGAAGAATAACCAAAATATGCAAGAATTTGTTCCAGATGTTTTAGAAAGTGTAAGGTCTTGAGTGTGCTTTATAACTATGAAAACGGAAGTTATTCTGTAAGACCTGTAAGTTGGTATCTGGCTGATTAGCTTTTAGGGTCATACGGAGGAGATTTTCCGATTTAGTTAGCATCAAACTGAGGTGTCAGCATCAGTCAGTTTGGAATCTAAATTCTTTGCGCGTGAGGACAAACGGCTTGGTGTAGTTTGAGATACATCAAAATAACGGATTTTAATAGAAGCTTTCTACTTTAAAATGTCTATTTCTCAAGCTACAGTTCCAACGACTTAATGGATTTTGACATTTTTGAAGCGTCCGGCGCGGAAGTGTTCAGTGCCCTCTCCGACCGAAATGAATCGCCTTGCATTCATTCGACATTCGCTCTTTTATTATTCCGAGTGCGAATATCATTCCATCCTTAAGGAGTAGTAAGCTTAGACTTTCTAAATAAGGAATGTTTTACGAATCCAGAAATAACAGAGCGGCGACTATTGATTTCCGTAAAAAATATACACAGATAAAAATTCCAATTAATTTTATAGTTAAAATTTAAACTATTATCTAGTTCAATAAAAAAAATGAGAAATAATATCGTTATCGTTTTTGAAAGCACAACTAAAACTTCTTTCTCCTTGATTTCTGCAGTCGGGTTTTTTTGCGTTCTTCAAAAATGGACTTGTTATACATTGAGTCGCCTATCGAATTATCAATAGGGTAATTTGTTGAATCAATCCTCTTTTTGAATGATCTGTCTGAATATGCAATAAAATATGGAACATTCAACTTTTAAAAATATTGGAAGCCTTGGTCAACTTTTTTAATTGACATTATATTACGAATTCGGATGGATCCTACTCGTATATCCTATAGCAACTATATTATATACTAGGGTATTGAGGAGCTTCACAATGAAATACACGTGACCTACTATTCCATTAAAAAAACATGTGTCCAAAATGGCGCTCATACACTATCTTGAAATTTTCGACTGCCATTTTTACGCTAAACTATAGTATTCATGCATCAATTTCGTCACTCATAATTACGGCCTGTTGACTTGACCCGTTCAAAAAATAATCTCGAAAGGATCTTTTCGAAATGAACTGCATATGCGTAAAAGCTTAAAAGCATCAATAAAAAATGTATCACTGTGCTTAAAGCACAACACTGCCTCAATTGTTATTTATTCAATATGGTCATAGGGACTTTCTGTAGGCACGGAATAATTTAAACGCAATCGCATCAGTTTCAGTGCTCGGTGGTAACTCGTTCGCTGACGTTTCATTTGAATCTGCAACAGCCCCAATTGATTCATTATATATTAATTGCGCATAGTTGGAAAAACAATTTTGATATCTGTCACGCATCCTTAACCATATACGTATAAATAAATTGGTATGTCTCTGTTGGACCCTGTCTATTTTCAGCCTAAAATTACTACCTGGTGGATATCAAGCTCTTTTTATTTCTATGGAGTCAAAAAGAGTGATAACCAGAAAACAAAGACAGACGTGTTTACTGTGTGCTCTTAGTTTTTGGTGATTTTAAATGGTAATAACGTGCGTTTTTTCTCCAATTTACATGTGCGTGAGCGTAGTAACGCGTTAGCTGTCGTTGTATTTTTTTTTTAATGAAGTGAACTGCTTTCTTCAATCAATTATGGCCGATAAATGTGCAGAATGCCAGTCGCTGGTAAACCGTTCCAAGCCAGGTATATCGTGCAGTGGTTTTTGCGATCAGTTTTTTCACATTTCTTGTATGGGAATTCCATATGACGTATTGAAGGTAATTAAAACACCTGGTTTATTTTGGTTTTGCCCATCCTGCGTTAATAAAAAAACGGATTTGGATTTTGTTTCTACTAGGATAAATAAAAAGGTCGATGCACTTATTTCCAATATCCATGAGTCCTTTAATGAAGCAAAATATGTTCTAATAAACAAGATTGATGAACAGTTTGATCAAGATACCTTAAGAAGGATGCCTGCGACGGATGCTTCATACGCAAACATTTTGAAAAAAAATGTGAATTTAATTGTTAAGCCAAAAAACAACGATCAGCCTCATGCAGCGACAAGACTTAAGATGCGTCAGTCTGTTGATCCGGTAATTAATAACATTAAATTTTCTCAAGTAAAAAACATAAAAAATGGGGGATTACTTATAAAGTGTGATGGATCTGAAGATGCCAGCAAATTGAAGGAGTTGGCTTCATTGCACCTTGCTGATGATTATGAAGTCAAGGAAGTGAGGAAGTTTAACCCCCGTTTGAAAATTGTAGGAATGTCTGAGTGTATTGACAAAGATCAGCTCAGTGTTATACTGAAGTCTCAGAATAGTGTATTTCAAAATGATAGTGAGTGTACTGTGTTAAAAGTGTGGCCAACTAAGAAGTCAGGTGATGTTTTTCAAGCTATTCTAGATGTTGACATTGCTACATACTCGAGTATTCTTAGTCGAGACAATCTTATTGTTAATTTTGAAAGCTGCATTGTATATGATGCAATCAGTCTGAGGTTTTGTTTTAAATGTTGTGGGCACAATCACTACGCTAAAAATTGTAAAAGCAAAGTTCAAGTTTGTGTAAAATGCTCTTTAGATAATAAATTATCTGAGTGTAGGTCGGCCTCTTTGAAATGTATCAATTGTGTCAATGCTCGACTTCCAAATTCGAATCATGCTGCTTGGGATGCAGACAACTGCACTTTGTATATGAAGAAACTGGCAGAATATAAAAAATCTATTATTGGTGATATATAGCAACTATCTTGTAAACAGTTAGAGCCAACTTTCGTGAATGTTGATGATTCTGTTCCACTTAATCAGACGGATTTCTCTATATATTACCAAAATGTCAGAGGGATAAAAACTAAGCTGAACACGCTATTAAATGCCTCATATGCTAGTTCTTACGATTTGTTAGCTTTGACTGAAACTTGGATAGATGATAGTATTAATGATGCAGAGTTTATGAGTAGTGATTATTGTGTATTTAGATCAGATAGAAAATATGTACAAACTGGCCAAACTAGGGGAGGTGGTGTTTTATTAGCGATTAGTAAGGTATATGAGGCACATGAAGTAACCATCGCATTTTCAGTTTTAGAAATTGATATTGTTGGGATTAAGATTCAGCTTGCTCGTAATGCTATCTACGTTATCCTCGCTTATATTCCTCCTAATATGCACCTAGATGCTTTTGAATCTTTTGTTGATGACATTTTGGCGATTGATTTTTTTGGTCCAAATGATTTTGTTATTTTTCTTGGGGATTTCAACATTCCCAGTTACGTGAATAAAATGTGGGATGATTCTTACAATGATAACTACTTATATGCTATCTCTAGTATGAGCAGTTTCTTTAATTTAGCCCAATACAATCGTATTCGTAACGAATATGATCGTATACTGGACTTTGTCTTCTGTAATAATTATGTTCATGTGAGAAATGCATCTGATATTCTTTTACCAGTTGATAGGCACCATCCTCCGATAGAAGCGCTCTTTTCACTTCCGCGTTCTCTGAATAACGTACGCCCAAATAATAATAATCCGCAATATAACTTTAGGAAAGCAGATCTTCCTGCACTCTACACCACTGTTATGGATTCAGATTTTTCTTTTCCATCGGACATCCTCGACATTAATATTGCTTGCGACCTGTTTTATAGTAAATTGTATAACGCTTTCGATAGGCACGTTCCATGCACATTACCAAAGGATAACAGATACCCTCCCTGGTTTTCTCGTGCAATAATCTTTAAAATATCAAAAAAACATCGCCTCTGGAAGCGATACAAGAGTACTTTGGTTAGATCTGACTATGAAGCTTTCAGTAACCTGCGAAGAGCCATCAAAATTGATATAGACTTGGCGTTTTCTAATTTTGTTGCGAGGACTGAGCGTGCCCTTGCGCAAAACCCCAATCAATTTTGGTCCTTTGTTAACTTGCGCAGCAACAGATCAGGCATACCCAACAATATGTCTTTGGAAAATGAGGAGTTCAGGAATCCACAGGAAATTGTTGATACTTTTGCCAAGTATTTCCAGTCCACCTACATCACGTCTTCTCAACCATCTACTGATTGTTCCGTTACAGAAAATATATCGTATCTTCCTATAGTGACTATTAATGTGGAGCATGTACGGAATTCAATGAAACGATTAAAGCCTAAATGTTCCACTGGCTTGGATTCCATACCTTCATTTTTTCTAAAAGACTGTGCGTGTGTTCTTGCTGAGCCTTTGACATATCTTTTCAATTTGTCCTTGAAATCTGCCACCTTTCCTAGAAAATGGAAATTGTCTAAAATAACAACTGTTTTTAAGAAAGGCGATCGATCTCAGGTAGAGCATTACAGGGCTATTGTTATTTTAAGTAATATTGCCAAAATTTTTGAGTTTGTTCTTTCTGATATTTTGTCATGCAAGTCGGTCAATATCGACGAGTCAACATGGTTTCTATAAGGGTAGATCTACGTGTAGTAATTTGGCATGTTTTAAGCAGTACTCCTCATCAGTTCTGGATAATGGCGGGCAAGTTGATGTAGTCTATACTGACTTTTCGAAAGCTTTCGACCGTTTGGATCACGGTGTTCTATTGCAGAAGTTGTCTAAGTACGGCTTAACATCTAGATTCTTAGCTTTCTTTCATTCATACATCAGTGATAGACAATTATGTGTGGACTTCCGTGGATATAAGTCTGGTGCGGTTTTAGCTACATCAGGGGTGCCTCAAGGTTCTGTTCTGGGTCCCCTATTATTTTTAATTTTTATAAATGATGTTATAACAGACTTGCGTTGTGAGTACTTGCTATATGCCGATGACCTCAAAATTTTTAATAGCGTTTGTTGCTCAGAAGACAGTTTAAAGTTACAAGCTGATTTGAATGTCATTGATCACTGGTGTAAAGTAAATAACATGCACTTGAATGTCAATAAATGTACTACTATGACGATTACACGTAGGGTGGAACCAAGATGTTTTAATTTTGAAATCGGTAGCAATGTTCTTTGTCGTGTTAATATCGTCAAGGATTTGGGAGTATTATTCGATCAAAAGCTTTCTTTTATTGATCACATTAATGCAATAATAGCAAAAGCATTTAAAAATCTAGGATTTGTTATAAGAAACAGTAGACATTTCAATAATAATAATACATTAATTTTACTTTTTAATGCTTTTGTCAGATATATTTTAGAATACTGTTCGATTATCTGGTACCCGGCCTATGATATACACTGTAGAAACATCGAGAGAATCCAACGTCGTTTTGTGAAATACTTATGGTTTAAAGATGATAGAGCGTACCCTGAAAGAGGTATACGCAATGACATTCTCTTAAGTAGGTATAATTTATCTAATTTAGTCAAACGTAGGAATCTGTTAGCTGCTAAATTTTTATGTAATTTGTTGAATGGAACAATTGATTGCCCTTTTCTTTTAGACAGGATCTCTCTACGCGTTCCCGATTTGCGTACTCGTCATGGTGGTAACAATTCATTTTATTTACCTGTTCCGCGGACAAATTTATTGTTATTTTCTCCTCTTTATGTTATGTGTAATGTCTGTGACAGTGTAAGTGAACTTGATACGTTTAGTACCTCCAAAATCAATCTCAAGAGGTTATTTTTAACAATTGGATAATTTATGTTTGTGTTTATACTGCTTACAGTTTTGTTTTTGTATCACTTTTTGTTTTTTCCCTAACTGTTAATTGGATCACTCTGTTCAGGCAGTGTATGGATTATAAATAAATAAATAAATAAATAATGATTCTGAGCTAGATAGATTGTCTAAAATATTTATATTCGTTTCAGCATTTTTGATGGCCTGCACAAAATTGTTATAAATGGAGAGTATGAATTTTGTTTAAAATTATTATCTTCTAATACTGGCCCTTTTAGGCAAAACAAAAATTAATAAGATGACAAATCAATAGGATTGTCAAAATGCAGGTTCTTCTGATAGAGATGAGAAATAAATTAACAGAGGATAAACAGAAGGATTGGAAGCCCGAGAGAGGTACGTTTCGGCTTATAAGCTTCATCAGGCCCAAATGGATGTGCATCGAAAACGCCGAAGTGAAAACGTATGCTCATCGAATCTGGATATGGGTGTAACCTGAAACAAAACAAGTATGCAAAGGGAAATGCAACTAGAAGGCACAAGCAAGAGCACATTTGTGCCTTCGGTCAGAACACCTCGGGTCATCGAGGCATGAGTAAATACAAAGAAAGACGAGAAGCATTGCGGAATCTCAGCACAAGAGCAGAAATAGAAGGATTCATGAACGAAGCCACAAATGTGCCTGATTTTGGTTGGTTTCTAAGAAGGTATTTCTGACCGCTCATCCGATATAAAAATATTTTAAAATAGTTCCCGACCGCCACCTTGGAATTTTCAGCTGCCACTTTAACGCTAAAATATAATATTAATGCATCAATTTCAAAAACAATTTCAGCTTTCTAACTTCATTCGTTCAAAAAATACCTGACCCTAGCTTCGTTTTTCTCGTAAAATTGGTTCATTTATATGTTTCATCGAAATTTTATTGGGAACTATAGCTACAAAACTGTACTTGTCCATCTACCAAAACGCTCGATTCCCTGTCAAATCCGCGTGTACGAAAATCATCCATTATCGAAAACTTCCTGAATTTCTTTCGTATTAACTGAGTGTGGAACTCCCCACACCAAACCACTCCAACTTTCATTGCGGTTGTGTGGATAATGTAAATGATCTGCGGTCGAAACTCTGACCTATAAATAAAGTTGTTACATGAAAAGTGAAGGAGCATTCCCGCTGACTCATCCAAGCTGGCTGGCTGGCCAATATAACTGCTCAATTTTTCTAATCCAACAAACACTAAGGCTCTTGAAAGAACCGTCAAAGGGGAGTGATCGATGGTGGAAAGTCGGTACTTTGCTCGCACTTTAATATTTATATTCGGGAATAGAAGGAAAAAATATACCTTGTTTCTGTTGGTTTTGATCCATAGGCGTGAATGAAGTTAGCTTCATAAGGCGGATGCGATAAAAATAAAGCATTATTTTTCTGGGAATGGTGGCGTGTCTTATGTCATCCATCACATGATATTTTTAAATGACGAAAGAAGCAGTATCAAGAAATCTAGAAAGAGAGCTCGACTAGTAAGAATGATTAAAAGCTCGATTAGCTGGGCTGGATGATATAAGCGTAGACAAGTAATCAAAGCCCTAACACCCAAGTCTTTCAAAAGACCCCCAGGTGAGCGTTGAATACCCTCCACCGACGATATATAGGATAGTCACTGTCGTTCCTTTATGATTGTAGATTTAGTTGTTTTCTACTCTCTGGCAGGTAAACAAAATGGCTACCACGGTGGAAGGAATAATATTTTAACCAGCGGCATATCTTAATGAAAATACTACCGCGCACGCATCACCATATTTTGGAAACAGATGGTATTTTGATCCCCATAGGAGATACCCATATAAATCTTCCTGTAGGTTCTATAGACAAAAGACTAACTTAACTCAACTTAACTTAAGTGCTTTAAATGTAGAGTCAACCTCAAACTACCGGTGAAAAGATAAGCCTTCTGCATCAGGCTGGTGACTGTATACATTGGTGCACCATGGCCAACAAAATATGATTTAAAAGCACAAAAACACAATTTACACGATGTCGTCGATACAAAGGCAAATTAAGAATGACACTTTCTCGTAAAATCAGACGAATTTCAAGCTATACTCTAGGCGCTGAAGAAAGAAACTAAGCCCAAACAAATACATGCATATTGCTCGTGAGTGAGTGTTTAGGCGCAGGAGACATTACAGGACCGCATCAAGATATTATGGGTAGTCATCAAAAATTTCATACAAGATAATTATTATCTTTTACAGTAAATTTCAGTTAGAGATTCACAAATTAGTTATTAGTAAGTAAGCTGCGCGCACTCATTCAGAAGAGGAACTTGAATCTTCTGAATCGTTTAAATGAATTATTAGAGGTTCAATTTGGGTATCGATGACATTGTCCAAATCCCACATTTTGACCTCAACCTTCTCCCGAACGTGGCGGATACAGTTTTTCCATTCCTCTGCCGTAACTCTATTGACTGCGATGTGAAAGAGATTTTTAACATCAGAAAATTTATAAGTATTATTATTCGACGCCACGTATTGCTTTATGTTGGCCCAAATCAGCTCAATAGGGTTCAGCTCACAATGGTAGGGTGGCAGTCTCAAGACAGTTTTATTTTGTTTTTTGGCCATTTCGTCGATCATTTTAAAATCGTATTTGTATTTATGTATATTGACTATACTTATCAATTCACCCTTGACCATTGTTTCATCAAAATCGATCTGTTTTGAGGCCAGCCATTGTTGTATGTTTGCTTTTTTAGTTGCCATTGTGGGAATTTTTTCTATTTTTCTAGAATAGTACGGGGCATTATCCAGTACAATAACAGCGTTATTCTCCAGCTTTAGTAACATTTTGGAGAACCAATTTTCAAAGGAATTTCCGTCCATCTCCTCATGATAGTCCCCTGCCTTTTTTTATTCAAAGGCCCACTGTGCTTCGGGAACAAAGCCGTCTTCACTACCTACGTGACAAATGATCAGCCGTTTGCCTTTTCCTGGAAATAAATTATTCCTTACACTATGGATTGATTAAATTTGAAGGAATGAGACAATTGAGTTCATTTAGCTGAATTTAAGAGTCACGGAATGCTGATCAAAAACTGAAAAACGTAGAAAATTGACGTTTGCAACTTCTCAAAACCCATTCAAAGCAAATTGACTGCACCCAAAAATGATAATAAATTTCAAAATAACGCTTAAAAGATGGTCGAAGTTTTTTTCCTAATGACTACACTGCGAATGCACCATTTTTGGAGAATATCACACATTATCTGCTATCACAGCATATTATTTGCCCGAATTTATCAAAATTAAATTGCCGGATAGATGAAGGAGCTTACCTGCAGGATTTTTCAATCCAGCCGAAAGACCGTCTAGAAAAGCCTGCCTTGATGATGTTACTGATTTGTCGACCCAAACTTTCGCTTGAGTATGTCCAGCATTCACCCACGTTTCGTCCAAATAGTAAATTTTTCTTTTTTCATCGCGAAACTTCCGAATCTTCCTAAGGTATTCCCTTCTCCACACAACAATTTCTTCTTTCTCTATTAACATACTGTTTCTTCCCCGTTTCAAGAATCGAAAATTAAGTTCCTTCAAAAGTTTTCGGAATGTGGTTCTTTTAAATGATGGAAGATCCTCATCAGCATTAACTAATCTTAATATCTTATCTACTGTAGGTATCTCATTTCGGAAGAAAAAATTATGCACTTTCCTCCTGATGGCAGTTCTGTCAAAGTCATCTACTCCGTCCGTTATCCTTTTTCTTGCAGGATACGGTTTTGGCTCAGAAAGTGAGTGAGTGCTTCTATATTCCTTAATGATCCTATAAACACTGGACCGACATACTCCAGAAATATGTGCTACCTTACATATAACTTCGTCCACGACCAAATCGGGTTTTTCTTGAATTTGGTTTTTGTATATATTTAATATTATTTGTTTTTCATTTGCACTTAAATGTAGCTTCTTAGCCCTTTTTTTGGGTGGGGTTGCGCTGATGTCAACCACTTCGTCGGCTGTATCTGTGTCAGACATCGTATCTTAGGCAATATATAAACAAAACGTTCCACTCGCGAAAAACGAGTATACGCTACTGAATGCGTAATGCGTATGCAATGCAATCCTGTGCGTGAATTAACTGTTAGATGCCTGTCGTGTCATCTACAATCACGTTTACAAGTCCAAACCTGTGCAGATTCGTAGAGCGCCGACGACTGCTAGTGACCTTGAATTTGTCTGTAGATCGAATTTAGGTTCAAAGTGGATGTTTTCTAAACCAATTTGTTGTTCCTACATCAAAAATATATCGATGATGTTTTGTACTGGGAGCTCATGAAAGATCAAGGTAACTTATTTTAACAGTCATCCTTTTTCTAGTCTCAAGATGACACGAAAAAGGGTCTGTGGATTCACTAGAAATACACTGCCGAGGATGTTTAGACCTAAAGTGACTGGAGTATATCCGTGGATGCTTTCGAGGGATCTGTTCACGTGCTGATCACTGTTTACGTTTAATGTCTTTCTTCAGCGCCCAGAGTTTAGGTATAGTAAGTAACCCAACGTTGCCAAATTTCAAGCAAAGACTTGGATTTACGTAGTTGTACTGCGCAACTGTTTACGATATTCGATCGAACACTGTTTTAGATTGATGTTCGCCTCTGAAACATCATACGTTCTAGGCGCACATATGTTCTGGCTGAGGCTGTGTTCATATTCAACATATTTCTTATATCTACGATCTAAACGTTTGTGGTTACTTCAAGAGGTTTGAAAAAGAAGGTGCCAATTTTCAGAACATCATGTATATTAAGAGACAGTTGGCTCAATCTTATTTTCGGTGACAAGGAAAATGAATAAGTGAATGGTCAATGTGTAGTGGTAATCATAATACATGATGATTTGAAATCTTAATTTAAGTCAGTATGTATAAAGTCAAATGAATTTTTGTTGATAAGTAGAATAATATCACTGGAAACCAAGGTTAGGTACACAAATATTCAGATAAGATATCAGACACTAATTAATGTCCTGACTAATCAAAATCTAATGTAATGTTGTCAAGCATATTTTTCCTACTCTTATCAAAAGATGCACAAAGGATCAGAATTCAGAAAATCACTATGGTCGCCTTCTTGATAAACTGTTTGACTTGAGACAGTATTAAATCAAATAAAATTTACTGATTTTCTAGACAATGGAGAAATGCGCCATGATCAACGAAATATCACACATCGTTTCAAAAATAAATAATAAAATATCCATTGGCAGTCAAAAAATCTGTCAGACTTGAAATCATACCTATAAAACGGATACTTCTAACATAGAAATATGCTAATTTATAACATAAATATTTTTTCGGAATTAATTCGCCTGGAATCTATACTAAATGACCTGTTAATTTCCCAAAACGGGCGGCAATGGTCATCGCTGACAAATAACGTAAAGTGATTAATGTTAACCCGCCGGATATTAGGGAAAGTTTTGGACAGCAAGAAACCGGGATTTCGTTTTATTCAGAGCTTTTTACCAAACACCCTGGCTTCCACTTGACATTCGTTTGTTTTTATGTTTGGTCTGCAGGATAAATTATAAAAATGTATGATGATATGGTCATCAGATCTCGAAACTAGTTAAAACTGTGAATGCTTCCAAAATATTAACCGAGCTCAATTATAGTCTGTAATAATTATGATACAGTGTCTCAAGATACAGAACAGAAGAACAGTATAACAAAAACGTAACAAAACATCTCCTACGGGTATGTAGCTAATTTAAATTTTTATTTCAATTCTGTGATCTATGAAAATGAAAATTTTACCGATTTCACTACTAGAACACCACTCAGGAATTTTCAGTTTATTAGCGAGTTCTAATATTTTAAAGCTGTCGGTGTAATTCTATGACATATATGTACTTTAAATAACTTGGCATTTCTTACCTATAGCAAATACATACAGTTCTATGAAACTTTAACCTGAATGTAAAACTTAATTAGATTTAAGTACACAATCCTATCAATTTATTTTCAGGATGAATCTTTGACTTCGATTTCGGTCGAAGGTTGTGTTAGAAGCCGTACATCGCCTTCGGTCAAAAAAAGACTATATATACCGGTCAGCCATCGTCTTTGGGCTTCAGCGTTGTCAATTCTCGAACTTGCCTTAGAGATTTCCTTTTATATCGTTAAGAGGTTCCAAAAATACGAAGTCTTAAAATAATTATTGGACCATGTTTAGGAAAAAACAATCTTTTAACAGAAGTAAAATGAAGTCACTTCCACTGGGCGAGGAAGTATTATAAGAACGAAAAATTTCGGAAATGAGATATGTTTCTTAAATGTTATATGCAATGCACATCACGAAAAACCAGATCACTCATTTCCGTCCGTCTGTCTGTCCGCTAATCCTTAGACCGTCTTTAGAAGTACCACTAGGATTTTGATGAAATTTTTACACAAGGTTACTACTATGCCAAGGACGAAAAAGCTTTGTAGTTTTTGAAAATCGGTCCAGTTGGGGCAGCCCCTCAGACAAAAGGAAAGGAAAAAATAATCTCTCAAACTGCGTTTTATGACCTTTCAGTGGATCATAATCATTTTCAGGAACATTTCTAAATGGGTTAAAAATTGGATGTTGGAGGTTGTAGGTGGTGGGGGGACAGTATCTATCAATATTTTGATGCAAGCAATTTATACATTTCCAACCCACCTACGCACCTATTAGACATGTTTCATACATCATACATTTACCCTTAAAACTCAAAGAACGAACGTGTCTCTGCTACGAATGAGAGGGATGACAGATCCACTGAGCGATGGTGTGCGTGTACATACAGGGAAAACCAAATTTGTCCGATGGCTTGAGTTCAATGTGTACGAGAAGAGCGAAAGTCTTCACCACATTGCCTAGCGACGGTGACGCAGAAGGTCGTCCAATCTGCCGCATTGCCAATATGTTACACCAGAAACTATTTGCAGATGCTTCTACAATAGGTTAGGTTACTGCCAAACCCAAAAAAGAGGTCTGTTCGAATATTTAATTTAACATGTTTTTATTTTGATTAGAAATATATATATATATACAGGGTGTCCGCAAAGTTGGGGTTTTTCTTTACACGACGTGTAGATCTTGAAAACATAAGCAATTTTTCTTAGTACCATATACACCAATGTCTTAAGGGAACCGAGATAAAGGGCTCTGCAACATCAAAACTATCTGAATACCGTCCTGTAGCCGCGACATCCCCAAGTGGTACTAGGACACTAGCTCAACCCGACGACAGAACTGGGTCGGGGTCAGTGTGTCAGGTCAGTATGCAACCTTCAACCGACGGTTACGGTCACGCGTGTAGAGGTAATCGCGTAGACGAGAATCCCTCAACAAGCACTAGAGACGTGGCTAGAGAAGTGCAAGTATCAAAAACTAAAGTGTGGCATACGCTGCGTGAAGAGGGGCTGTATCCGTTTCACATCCAACGTGTACAAGCCCTTCAACCTGACGATTTTCCAGCAAGAGTGCGGTTTTGTGAGTGGTTGTTGCATCAACATGACAATAATCCGGACTTTTTGAAGTGCATATTGGTGACAGACGAATCTACGTTCACGCGTAATGGGGTGAATAACTTTCGCAACACTCATGTTTGGTCAGTACAAAATTCGCACGCTGTCCGTCGGGCACATTTTCAACAAACATTTTCGGTGAATGTTTTGGCTGGCATGGTAAACGGTATGCTCATTGGACCATTTATTCTCCCAAATCGACTGGAGGGGATGCAATACCTAGACTTTTACGCAACATTTTGCCTTCCTTGTTTGCCTGCGTCTGCTCGGTAGCGCAGCTGATTTCATTTTCTGTTGGAGCGGTATGATTTCGGGCAGAGACGTACTTAGCCCTTCTCGTCAACTGGAGAGTGAGTACTTTTTCCTTTATTTCTTTTTTACTTGGTCGCCCTAGTTTAACTACACATTACCTTTGTTATTTCAAGGGTAGTTGTTTCTGAAAAGGAAAACCCCAACTTTGCGGACACTCTGTATAATATAATCCTTTATGATTTGAAGCGAACGTTGCTTAGGAAGTGTAGAGTAACGTACTTGACGCCATTTTGTTGTTCCTAAAAAAAATACCGCGATTCTGCTTAGCAACATGGCTGTAGAGATGGAGATTCTAAGTGAACGTCCAACAGCATATTGTATGATAAGCGAAACAGCAAAACCCCTTCACAACACCAAGTGGTTTGTTCGTGCAGTGGTCGGTGACTTGTCGGTGACTGGGCCAGGTATCCAGCGGCGTGAATTTCGACTATATAGCGTAGCAGTGTGAATGGAATTTGTACGGCGGGGTCTTGGACAAAAGCACTGACATGTTGGTGACAGCTGTACGAATGGCGATCATCTGTAAGACTAGTAATCAAATCTAGAATTTTAGCTAAGCAACGCCCCAGAAATGATCTCAACAAAAAAGGGATGCGACCTGTCAACGATGACAGTTGCAATTAGATATACATCATCGCCGGTTGACGTTAACTTCTTAAAAACCCGGGGTCCTGTGTTAGTCGATTAGACGACTTTACACGTTTCTTAGACGTATTCCTAGACGATAGCCGTGACTCGTAAAATGACGAGAATGAGCAAGACCGGAAGTACTCAGACGACTAGTTAATTGTACTTATCTGACGTATTGCACTTACATGTGTGTGTTGCTGATCCGCGAACATCGTAGATTGTACCGCATGGATATCATGTAAAAAACCTACAAATCGTCAAAAAAAACCTATGTCATCGTGTAAACTAGGTAGTTTTTAGGGCGCAAACAGTCATTCCCCTTTTGCTCACAAGGATCGTTGTGAACGTCCATCTAAGGAGGAATCACTCAACTAAGCTACACGCATTATTGGTTGCATATGATTGTGAGGCCAAATAATGGTCCTTCAGTGTAGTTTTTATCTCTGAGAAAAAGTTGATCGAATAGCAAGATCGCATGGATCATTATGCGTATTGGTCTGCATGTGTATAAAATCAGTGATATTTGCTGTGTGACAAAATCATTACTGAATATGCTGCCAATGAAGTATATCTATTGGCTGTGCCCAACGGGTTATTTCTATGTTGTGCTTTCTGAAGAGAGGTTACGTTCAAAGTTATAAATTACGAAAAACTGAGGAGAATTACAGGAAAACATCACCGCGCCATCTCAGACGTAGATTTTACATCACATCAGAGCCAAAGATTGATAACAAGCCTCATGACGTTTAGGCAACACGTACAACTAAGTGCTAAGTAAACATCTTGTAGAAAAACCTACATAATGTCAAAAAAAAGAATAATGTCAAAAAAAAATCGGCATAATGTCATCTTTCAAGATACGTGATACCCATGCGGATCGTGTCTACTATTCATCTGGTTACAGGTATACTTACCTGATTGTTCCCTGTGACCACTTGTTAATACTGATCTCAAACCATAACCCTAGCCTACCAAAACAAGGGCTAAACAACATCCTAGCCCTACAATATTTTTGAACACCTTCTTGGAGAATACGTCAATCAATGCCAGTAGGCACTGGCCAAAGTGATATTTAGTCGACGTGCCAGATGTTGATACAACACTGTCCACATAGTAAGAGCCACCCGGTATGCTTCACCGCCCTGTGTTATTTTTTAAGCCGTGTGTCGCTTGCAAAGTTCGTGGTCCAAGATTTAATATGACCCTCGTACCTACTCGTACTTCTAAATCCTACCATATTCATTCAGTTCATACTGATATAGCTTGCCACCATCCAGTTACCCGAATGCTTGAGTACTTCAGTTTCAGTAGCAGGAAAATGTAGTTAATAAAGGGCTAAAGGGAGATTTGTCATTCGCACAAGCTACCAAGAACAACTGGCCAGATAATGTCGTATGCCTTTTACTGATAACTACGTCGAGAGACAAGTCTTTGTGCATGTGACGCGTGACACATACCTTTATTCAGTTGTATAATGTGGTCTACCGGTGAATTCTGTCCGTTTTTAGATTAAAATGTACCTTGGATAGACTTTACTGAATAATGTACAGTCCAAAAAATCTTGCGAACGTGATGGCTAACCGTATATTATTTTTTTGTTAAAGCGCCTTACATCTCTAGGGACGAAAAATTGATCCAGCACTTGGTAGATATCGTCCCCGTTTTCGAAATGTTTACCCTACACAAAATCTTGAAACGACAAAGATAGATGATAGTCGGTGGGTGCTACGTTTGGAGAGTATACGGGATGCAAAGTAATTTCCCGGTCCAGCTCTGCAATTTTTTGCATAAGGCAAATTTTTATTTTTTCGTGCTTTTGCCTCTTAGCTCCGCCCGATTCTCGAAAACTACGTAGCTTTTTCGTCCTTGGCATAGTAGTAACCTTGCGTGAAAATTTCGTCGAAACCGGCACGGATATTATGCTTTTTTACATAACATAGGTTTTTTGTGGCATTATCTAGGTTTTTCTACAAGATGTCAACTTAGAACTAGCTGTTGTTCTCTTGATGTGCACTCGTTTTGTAGCTGTAAGTGTTGCCTAAACATCATGACGCTTCAGCTATCAATGTTTGGCTCTGCTTCAGAGATTACATTGTTGTGGGTCTAAACTGTATACTATATATAGCTGGAAGGAAACAGCAGTGCATAGGCGCTTAGTGAGGATTTGTGTGCTAATATGTGTTCATTATTATTCCCTTAGCTTCTTGTCTCAAATACACTTACTTGAGATGTATGCTTCATTCTTGAAATTACATATGCAAATTTGCTGGATGTCAAAAATAAGGGAGATAAAAAAGAAAATAGCTGCTTGGTGAAGTAATTACATATTGAGTATATTACAACTAACAGGCGAGAAAATAGGCTACAGAAAGAAATATTTATGGATCATGAAAAGGTTATTACATTTTACATAATTTTATATTTCCAGTCACTTAAATTTCATAGATATACGAATTTTGCTATGTCAAGTAGAAAATACAAATCAGCGCCTAAATGTGAGGCACTGCGAAAATGTTTTGTGTGTGATGCGTCATTCCTAACTATTCTGTGAGATGGCTTAATTACACACGATGTTTTCAAAAAAACGAGGAAAATTAATAACCTTGAACATAACCTCCCTTCAGGAAGAACAACATGAATAACTCGTCTGGTATATATATACTTCACTGACACCATATTCAGTAATAATTTTCACATATAGCAAATATCACTGATTTTATGCACATACACACCAGCACCATATAACCGTGCCCAACCAATTTTGAATATTCTGTCAAATCTTCTCAGTTATATTCTCTACAGACTATATCGGCATTCTGCATTGTGTCGTGTCATTGAGTCATTCCTCCATAAATGATGCTTTTGGTGACGCTCACAACGCTCATAGCGAGAAAACGCGGAATGAACTATTTGGACACTAGGAATTGTCTAGACAGCAAGTTAACATTTTGTCATTTTTCGACATTATTTGGGTTTTTAATAACCCTGCAGATCATTATGACTGTTGACCACATCAATGACAACAAATCGTTTGTCAATATGATCAACTAAACACGCGGCTACTTCATGAAATGGTGAAGCTTATTTGATCAAAACGTAAAATAATTACACTAATTACCGATAGAGGCGCTAGAAGCGCTTCATTTACGTGTCAACATAGCGGCCGTTAATAAAGTTGCTTTTCGAAGTGATATACTAATAATTCGTGACAAATGTGAAAGTAAGTGAGATTAAAAGACTTTACGACAAAGAGATACCCGTTTGGTTTTATGGACACCCTATTTTACGATATGGCCAATCGTAGATGACCGTAGCGCCTAAAGACTGGCGATTTAACGCTATGGTTAAATTTCGTTGGTCATAAAAAATAACATATTTTCTGAAACAGGCAGCGGTTACATAGAAGATTTTTCTATCCCAGTAGGAGAAGATCCGAGGCAATTCAAGAACATCCGAAGTTCCGGATCGATCCAATGGGATGCGAGGTAGCCCATTAAGATCCAAGGCTATTCAAGGAGATCGGAGTATATTGTCACGATGAGGGAAGAAAGGGTGTAAACGTGACCTTCCTGCATTGAGAAAAGCTTAGTATGAGGTTCCCCAAGAAATAAATACTTGAATGTAAAAACGTTAACGACTTGTTTATTGATAGCTGAGTTAAAATTATGAAACATGGGGGAATAATAATAAAAGTATCAATACAGAGTTTTCCAAAACGGTGCCATATTCCACTTTATTTTTTGAACGAGTAAAGTTAGCGAGCTGACATTCGGAATGATGAAATTGTTGCGCGCATACCATCTTTTAGCGTAAAAGTGATAGTTGAAACTTTCAAGATGGCGATAGGGCACCCTCTTGGACAATTTCTTCAACTGGAATGTGGATCACCTGGTACCACATTTTAAAATTCCTTATAAGTACTTTATAACCCTAGAGTATAAATTTACTATCTTTCAAAATGGCGGACTGACGGGCTGTCAAAGTTGAGCATTTTTGTACATTAAATCGCTTGTAACTCAACAAATAATGAAGAAACGTTATAGCATATTATAGCAATCTACTTCTTTCAGGAGGTTTATCTAAATGAGCAATAAAATTCGGGACAGATTTTGACATAATTTTTAAATGGAATACTCTCTTGTTTTATTACACCCAACGTAAGTCCAAAAAGTTTTGGCACAAAATATTTATCGATTTTTTTTAATGAAGAAATTTGTTTAAACAGTAACTAGTTATCATTGATTACAACTCAATGCTTAACTAAACTATATTGTGGCCAATTCTGCTCTACCAGACGCAACTTTCTTCGAATGTCTGTCATGAGATCGTGGACAGAATTCAGATCAATTATTCTCATTTTTTCGTAAATTCGCCGACTAAATTGTTTTTCATTTTGGGCTTCCCAGCCTCCTAGACAGTAACGTCCAAAAATATTGGGCGAGCCCGCGGCAAGTTAGGAGGATTATCATTTTTGGCAACAGATATGTTGTGTTATCGAAGCCAGTTTTGGGTATGTCTTGAGTAATGGCATGATGCTTGATCTGTACAAAACACGACGTGGTCATTAGCATGATGTGCGTGGACAAAGTGAAGCAATCATAGCTCTGACTGTTCAAAACTTCACCCCCCACTGTTCCCAAAAAAAAACAATACATTGTCCAAAAAATCGACATAATGTCAGTTTTCAAGATACGTAATACCCGTGCTGGAGCCATTGGGGCTAACTAAAACTCAGACCATTTCTGTTGAGGAATTAAGAACGTATCTTTGATTTTTCCATCATCTACGAATCGTGTTGTTTTGAGAATCGACACAAATTAAGTAAAATAGTAATATAGCTTTACGTCCATCCGACTACAGTCTGCCAACCACGGACAGCTGTTTCGTGCTTTTTGGCAGCTCCTCAGCATGGTCTAGTCCAAGATCCATCGAAATATACAGCACAAAGTGCTACCTACTGCCAGAATCGAAAGCTATCTCCTATACTATACTATACTAGCAGAATCGGCGGCCCCAATGGTGACTCAGCTGTCAAATGCAAACTAGGATAAAATTCTGATAGACAACCTGATGTTTTCACTCTAGCAGTGGTCGAGTCTATGAAAAGATGGCGCTTGTTTCGATAGACGCTAGGTAGTAGTATCCACTAGAGACAGACGTATCGGCCATGAAAAAATAAAAACAGCACATACATGGTGATGCGTGTGCCTCGTGACAATTCGATTCTATGAAAAGATGGCGCTTGTGTCGATAGACGCTAGGTAGTAGTATTCACTAGAGACAGACGCATCGGCCATGAAAAAATAAAAACAGCACATGGTGATGCATGTGCCTCGTGAAAATGTATCCAAGGAGATAATAATCTATCCTAGTGAGATGAGATTGGAGACAATCCAAGGAGATCTAAGGTAACCCAGGGAAAACAGAGGCAAGCCGAAGATATCCAGGAAAATCTGTATATCAGCGCATACACAGACAGCAAGATTCTATGGCAATTATAGAACAGGGTTGCTAGTGATTTTTCAGCGTATCATGCGATTTTAATCGTGGGGGCTCAATAAAAATTCGTGTGGAGGAGGTCTTTGACTCTGACTTCAGGAACGCGCTGATATCAATCACTCAGTGCGTGCGTGACCTTTGAAGGATAAAGGATAAAAAGGATTTTTAACCATTTGCTGCTTGCATTGTCAATTTATTTGGCTCCTGATGGCAATCTGATATTACCGGGAAAGTACTGCCTATGATTTAGGTTTTTAACCAGCCAATGAAAAATAGAACACAGCATGCTCAGCTAGTAGGAACAGCAGGTGCAGTCGCACGCACTATATAGAAACGTTGTGAGGCGCTGTATCAAGCACATCAATGTTGTTCTACTGAATTCCATCCAATAATGAGATGGAACGATTTACGCATTTGAAACTAGCTATGCTGTCATAGTGAGGATATCTTAATCAACGATATTACAGGTCCAACTGCTGATTTGTGTGATTTAACAAAAAGGTGTTCAAGTCGCAGGTCGAATTTCACTTTAGACAGACGTCATCAAGCCAGCATTGCGATTTGTACTACCTATGATGACCGGCTGTATAGTACTGGTACTAATAACAGACTATTGAAGGGTTATTTCACGTTCACTAAAACTAACTCAGTATATCTAGAATGTAAAATGAATGATTTTGTAATAAAAATATAAACTTGATCACAAAGGGTTGACCGAAAAGGAGGTATTTCACAGATAATGTTAGAGACCACCTTTAGGCAACCAGCGTTGCCTCGGATCGGCGTGGCAACGTCGCACCTGGCGGCCATCAGCGGAACGGCGGAGCGACTTCCGCCGCAGGAACGAAGAAGAAGAAGAACAAGCACGCTATAACGCCACAAGTCATTCAAGTCAATCATTGTATCAAAAGTTAACACGTTTGTAAAAAATTCTAAAACAGTATTAATCAGTTATTAAAGAAGTTACAACACAAAACAAGATACAGTCCACTTCAATTACTACCCCAAACAGATAAGTCCAGGGGATAGGCTCTCAAATTCTCATTCAGACGTATTCCCAGCACCCTTATAATATAATAGGTAAGGTAGTCTGTTTTATTCGATGCTATATCGCTGTTGGGGCTATGCACTATCTTTTTTGTATTCATAAGAAAGTCATGACATACTAGGTCTTAGGAGCCTTGTGCACACCTTCCAAGTACTCATAAGATTTTATTTTATAATATATACACGCACCTTATTATGACTGATAAAGAAAAAAATGCTAATTTGGTTCGTGGTACGGAATGCGACGTAATTAATTATTAACATCTTACTAGGAACTTCGTAAACATGGCGGATGGTAATTATTTTCCTCCATTAACTTTCAAATCAGCCCCCACAAAACAGAAGTATCGAGTAATCTACGATTTCTTGACACGCCATGCAACCTGTGCCGCAAACATATATTTCTACGACTATATACGGAGAAACTGCTTGGGGTTCGTTGAAAATATAAAGGAACGCATTTTTCTTGCACCATACAATGTTGTTATCGTGAAACCATGTGCGTCAATTCATAATCGGGTCGGATTAACTCAAGAAAATCATTTTCCTTCCCACGTCAAGTCGTTTTATAAGAGTTCATAAGCCAGAAGGTAAAGATCTGAAAATATCCAAGACTACAGCATATAGGTAAAAGCAGTAAAGGGAATTTTTGAGGTCTTTCAACAAAATTCATATATTTCTTTGTACTTCATAGCATCCAAAACATCTGTTGCTGACCAATGAGTACGGCTTTATTTACTGACCAGGAAAAATGGCGTCAATTAGGTAGCCTCCGCACATCCTACGCAACACTGTCATCAGTTGGCCCATCTGAGAAAAAAGTTAGCTACGAACATGTGTAAGAAAAACATTAAACGGATAAAGTTAGTCGAACATACTCGTACAAGTAAAATTTGCAAATCTACTATGATTTATTCTGCAATCTTGGGGCGCTTTAGGATTTGATTCCCTGAGAAAATATGCTCTCTCTCGCTCTTCAAAAAGTTTTGGAGGCACTTACGCTCTTACACAAAAGTTATCTCTAGTCGATAGTTGGCCCTCCGCTTCCCCGGAGAATTCTTCCTGTGGACGTACTCGTATTTATGTATACGTCAGGAGTGGATAATGATCGGTTCACATCCAGTCGAGCAGCGGAGATCGACTGCTTCACACATGCATAGGCAGAACCGCAAAGCGTATAATTGACTCGAGTTTCGAAAATATTTTTTCACCATTCATAAGTATTTTAGGATTTTACCTCAAATATTTAAACCTTAATATTTCTAAAACGAGTGATGTAAGACAAAAATTTCTGTGAAGAAACAATAGTCGTGGAAAATTGGATGGTGTTTTAAAAGGCCAGTAGCATAGACGCTAGAGCATAGAAAATATACTAAATGACATATAAAATGCAAGTCCCAGAATTATTTATTGAATTTTGATAAAAACTTGGAAACATATACTAAGTGACATATAAATCCGAACACCCAGTTTAAATGGTTTTATTTTAATAAAAGTTGGTGAATGTATTTATCTTACTGTAAATAACAAGTGAAAAAATTTTCAGCCTTATCAGTTGGACATTCCGGTTTTTATACTGCTTTTTTTTTAATTCACTAACGCTCTAAAAATGTTTATTTCAGCCGCAGTAAAGAATCAACGTTGGCGGATTTTGGTTCTTGACATCCTTTACGATCGATTACGATGCCTAGAGTACGGAGACCTGTACGATTTCGTCAACTTAGTGAGTTTCATAGGGGCCATATAGTGGGACTTCGGGAAGCTGGACTTTCTTTTCGGGCAATTGCAGTTAGAGTGCAAAGAAGTGTAGACACTGTGGTTAGGTGTTGTCAGGCATGGTTTCGAGAAGGCCGTACGCAAAGAGCAAGGGGCACTGGACGCCGCCGTAGAACAACAGACCGTGAAGATCGCCGTCTAAAATTATTGGCCTTAAGGGACCGTTTCTCCACTACCAGGTCCATTGCAAATGAATGGTTTGCAGAACACGGAAGACCTATTGGCATGCGAAGTGTTTACCGACGAATGAGAAGTTTTGGCTTGTTTTCATACCGGCCACACTGGGTCCTCCCTTTAACTCGAGAACACCGACGTAATCGCCTTGAGTGGTGGCAGACAACGGTCACTCTGGGATCAGGAATGGAACAGTATTGTCTTTAGAGACGAGTCTCGATTTTGTTTAGGCATGCACGATGGTCGTGCCAGGGTTAGAAGGCGACGTGGTGAAAGGAGGAATCCACAGTTTTTTGTTGAAAGACATGTTCATCACACTGTTGGAGTTATGGTTTGGGGTGCTATAGCTTATGGTTCCAGGTCACCTTTAACCTTCATCAGAGGTAACATGAATGCACCGCGTTATATCCACGAAGTTCTAGAACCCCATCTTTTACCCTATCTTGACACCCTGGCAGATCCAACTTTCCAACAAGATAATGCCCGAACACATGTTGCAAGAGTCACAATAGACTTCTTTCAACATAATGATGTCACATTGTTACCATGGCCACCAAGATCTCCCGACTTATCCCAATTGAGCACGTGTGGGATATGATGGGTAGGAGATTGCTCAATTTGCAACGTCCTCCTCAGACTCTAGAAGCACTTCGAGAGGGGTTGGTGGTTGCCTGGAATGAGATACCACAGGAGGACATTGACCACCTGATCAGAAGCATGATTAGGCGCGTTGGAGAATGCGTAGCACATCAGGGTGCATCCACACATTATTAAAGGTCAAAGGGCTTTAAAGCAGTGCAATCATTTTGAAATTTTTATCATTTACTTATCATGCTTCATTAAGTAGATATACAAAATTTTATTAAAATAAAACCATTTAAACTGGGTGTTCGGATTTATATGTCACTTAATATATTTGCTATCATGGAAGTATACGCTGCTGACATATTGAAGGCTTTCCGAGCTATACTTTTTTGTAAAAGCTTTTTTGTCATACCAGGATCCGAACAATATGACTCAATATTCAGTGATTTAAAATGTTGGTTCAATTAGTTTCATTGCATTATCATACCTAGAGCTCGCAGACTCAACTTTCCGAGTTTGAGGGGGTCAGATAATCGGAATACGTGAAGCCGGATCTTCTTTTAGAGAAATCGCTAATCGGGTGAATCGAGCGTCAGGATCGCTATTTGAGGCAATTAACACTTAGGGATCGATTTTCCACAACAAGGGCAGTTACGAATCAGTGGTTTGATGCTGTCATAAGGGCAATAACAATGAGGACAGCTTATCGCCGAATAAGGTTTTTTGAACTATTTTCATACCATCCCCATCTTGAACTACCTCTGAGCCCACAGCATCATCGGCAACCATTGGTATGGAGTAGGGAGATACTTGAATGGAATCTGGAATGGAACTCAGTCATGTTTAGCGATAAGTCCAGATTCTGTTTGGGCGCACATGATGGCCGTGCAACAGTAAGGAGGAGACGTGGTGAAAGAGGGAACATCCAATATTCCATCGAACGGCGTATGTATCGCACTGTGGGCGTTATGGTATGGGGTGCCATTGCTCACGACAGCAGGTCGCGATTAGTGTTCATTCAAGGTAGCACGACTGCCCGGTGCTATATCCACGAAGTTTCGCAACCACATCAGCTTCGCTTTTTGGAATCAATGCAAGATCCACTTTTTCAACAGGACAATGCAGGATCTCACGTCGCACCTGTTAGCTTAGACTTTTTAAAAGCGTCCGGAATAAATCTGATCCAGTGGCCTCCTCGATGTCCAGACCTTTTCCCCATCGAACATGTATGGGACATGATTAGAAGAAGGTTACAAAATTCACCGCACCGTCCACAAACATTGGAGGCTCTACGAAACCAAATGCAGATGACCTGGGATACCATACACCAAGAATCATCTAATATAATCAATACCACGACGACTTAACGAACGTTTAGCGAGCAGAGGAGCTTCAACACACTATTAACATTAAGGTGTGATATCTCAGCTACTTTTTGAAATTCCGAGTTATTTATCAGTAGACCTAAAACTTGTAAAAGTATGCTCTAAATACAGCCCTAATAGTCGGTGTGCATTTTCTATGTCATTTAGTATATTTCCTATTAGGGGTCCTGGTATCCCAGTTTCTAAGTCCTTGGCATAGATTGGGTCAGAAAGTTTTTGTGTGTTCAGTCACTCAGTATCTTTACCCTCTCCTTTGATATATTTTTTCAATTTCGTAAAGAAAATTTCATCACCCTGAGTCTCGGTAGAAGAGCATCTCTGGACCCATATTCATAGGAGCTTTTTTTGTTATTTTAGGAAGTATGTACTTTCTACCCTAGAAATGTCTTCACGCCTTTCTGAAACACGTGAACGGATGCTAATTTTGCACGTTCTACTATTGATTAACATATAACCTAGTGTTCGATAGGTCGACCCATTCAGTTATGTTGTACCGAGCAATTATAATACGAAATATACCGAAAAAAACAATCTAAAACACTAATCTTTTGAAGATGATCTGTCCAGTGTTTTGTTACGGAATAATTCAATCAGTCAAAAAACTTATTATGAATTACTATACACGACAATATAAAATTTACCTAAAAATTTCGCACAATCTAAAACAAATCTCTTACACCTGGCAACACTGTAATATACTCAAAATGCCTAAGGCCCGTATCGTCAGTCGTCCCTACAATTGTAGGGCGCCTTTATGGCCTCCTTGATTGTCATAGTTTTCTACTTCTCCGTGTCAGCGCTCTATTTGGAGGTTATGTCACAAACATCTATTTGCATCAAATTGTGCTTGCTTTTGAGTTACATCATGTTTTATCAGCCTGAAATTTCCTACAATTTAAAAAGAAAACATATCTTCACAATAGGAGAGCGCTAACGCTGACACGGGACAAGTGTAATCTAGAAATTTTTTAAGGAGAGAAAGGAGTATGACAAATCAAGGAGGCCATAAACGCGCCCTACAATTGTAGGGACGACTGACGATACGGGCCTAAGCTACAGTTGCCACACTATTGCTCGTTTAGAGGCTCCCTAAACAGAAAAAACTTATAAGACTCAATGCCACTTTTTGCATCTTCTGACGTATCTGTAACCCACAACTGAACTTATGCGTACGATAACGTAGAACTGAGATTAATTCGTACTGTCTACCTCTATTTAATTGTCTGTAATCCGTATACTGAACACCTGGGACATCAACGTGACCTGCTGTATAAACCGCAATTATCAGAGGTGTACGGGCGCCAAACCTCATTGTTGCGAGATGTCCACGTAGTATGTGCAATATATGCTGGGAGCAGCGGCATACTGCATTTAATTGTCTACTGTCTGTTCTACGTGTTTCATGATCCAGGAATTTTGTACAAAGCTACCAGAACAAACAGCAATTGCATAACTCAATCTGTAAGCAAATAATACCTAACATTGGTAAACCTCTATTACTGTTGAATATTTACTTATGTTTCTGCCTTGGTTGCCTTTTTTGATATCGATATTCCATCCAAATAATATTCGGTCGTCTGAGGTGACCACCAATTCATAGCTAATTTACTCAGCTCCTGATTGTATTCTGAGGTTACCATGATAATTACTAGCTAACTATATCTTCTTATCAGGTAGGAACAGTAGGTAAAGTTACTCGCACCTTATTAATACAGGTAGCAACTTACAGCATATCTTACTCAAAAATAACCCCTTTTAACGAATCTGCATGTTGCCAGGCCCACGCTCGAAACAAAATGGAAAATGGGTACCAAACGATTTGTCTAAAAATGCAATATGATATATTTCTCACTTTCCTGAACAAAAGTTCTGATGGTATGACAACAATCCTATGACTGGTTCCTGAGAAATAGGGGGATAGTTTGACCGGTTGTCAAAAATGGTGAATACGCATATTGTAATTCTTGGAAAAAAAAACTGGGCATCGGTTTACTTAACGAAGTGTTCCATTACAGAGTCAATTTAAGGGCAAGTTAATTTTTGGATGTTAGTTAAGCTGGCACGAGTTGTTGGGGAATTCAGAGAGGTCAATATGATAATTCGCTTGCCAAGGGCAAAGAAAGGTCGTGGTTATTCCCTAATCTTTGATTACGACCTTTAGAACGTCAAAATCAAGGTAATGTTTATTTTGAAGATGAAAAAGACCGCGCACAAGTGTAAAATTGCTTCTAGAACGTTGCAACTTATAATTTTACTCTACATTGGTCAATAAATGAAAAAACAGATGTTGAATGTACTAGTTTAGTGGCGTTTCGGCTTCCTCGACAGCATTTTCCAAAGTACAAATCAAATTAATAAAATATGAGTTGAATATGAAGGACTTTTATTTCTTTATATCTGTCTTGTAGATAACAGAGTTCATTTTTCTTTATCGCCGATGTAGACTATTAAGTAATCTTCGAGTACAACAGTGTTGTATTTGCATTTTTCATAAATCCACCTTCTACGGATTATGCTCTCAATCAACATGACACCTCCCAACATATTCCTACAAGCTTTTTTAATAAAGTATTTTTTCAGAATAACAATTCTCTGGATATTTGGTCTGAGCACTGCAATCAGCACATCATCATTTTTCCAAATTAGGTAAACTTCCCTTACTTCTCAGAAACTAATCTTAGGATTATTTTGGTCCCATGAGAATTTTTGGTCAGGGAGGCGAGAAATACATCATACTGAATGTTTAGGCAAATCGACTATTATGTTTTGTGTGGGGAGAAAAAAGGCCAGAAAAGAAACAAAAATCGCTAACACTTCGTTTTTTTTTGGCATTCCAGATGATCGGGCAACAAAGATATGTAACAAAATACAATCAATCCGACTGCAGTAACTGAAAAGAATGAAGAATCAGTTGTGTGGAGGATACCTCAAATGTTGAAGTTCATCAATCTGTTCGGACTGTGAAACAGAAAGTTGAAGTTTGCTTTTAATACCCGCCTTTTGTATTTTAATATATCTAGTATTACTCGCACTATCAAGACACCTCATATGTCAAAATACAGCTGTTTAAGCCGTAAAACAGGATTCTGAAGCTTGCAGATTTGATAAAAAAAAATTTAGTGAACTGAATTTCACTCGCACTGTCCAGACAAGTCAAAATGCAAAGAGAAGCCAGAAAGAACGTGATTCTTTGTTCATGCCAAGCTTTCGAAAATATTTATTCTCTTCCAACGTTATCTTCAAAATTGAAATTTTCAATTAAACTCCGCCATTTTGATTTTCTCGAAACTTTAATATACCCAGTGTCACTCGCGATATCAAGACATATCAATCTAGAGGTAGCTTATACGTCAAAATCCATCCACCTTTAAAGATGTAGCCCGTGAAATAGTAATTAAAGAATGGATTTTTTTTATAAAATTGAATAAATGAATTATGAAGTTAGAGGCATACCGGCCACCATAAGGAGCCGGTGCACAGGCCACTTAAACGCGCCCTTATACATTCCCTAAGCCTCAAGCTTCACCCTTCTAGCAAAGTTGAGTACAGCCTTAAGTCTCAACCCCAGTATAGTCTGCCTCTAGAAGCTCAGAGCCTCACAGCGACACAAAACATGCGACAAGGTATATTCCTCTACTCCGCAGCACTCGCTCGAGGGCTCATCAGCCACCACATCACATGCAGGTGGCGCCTCAACGTGTTATGGCCAGACAACAATCCCACCAGCAAGCTTAGGTTGGCTTTATCCAAAGATAAGCAAAAACGTCCATCCTTAGCACTGAGCCCTACGATGAGCTCAATTGCCTGACGGAGATGTCTAAAGATGCTTTAGGAGTCCACGCACTCGTTGGATACTCCACATTGAACCTGCGGTTAAAGCGATTTTTAGGGGTGATCAGATAACCCTTGCTCAAAAGGACCGGACCCTCCCTTTGCAGTTCGACTAAGATAGCAGTGAGACCCTTGACAGGATTCAAAAAGGCCTAGCTGCCCTGAATCCACAGTCACTAGATCCAATGGTGGGAGCTTGTAATACTGGTACAAGCCCAATGCTGAATTTTATTGAGTTCGGCCTTAGTTGTCTCGGTGCCAATGCAAGGCCACCAAACCCGAGAGTAGTACAAGGAAGATGGACGTACTACCGTCGTATAGACCCAGTGTAAAACTTTGAGTTTAACGGGGCTCCTACAATCACGAGCATCATCTGCTGAGGTAACGGGGGGGTGAAACGGAAACGAGGGTAGGCTGGCCTTAGACGCTCGTCGGCGCCACTTTAAAAGAGGAAAGGAGGACTGCGGGTGCGTACCGAGGTAAATTTTTATAATAACAGAGTCGGATTTCGATTAGCGAGCTAGCCTGTAAAGTTTCCTATTTCGGTACTCAGCAAGTGATCATTTAGTATTGTTCTATCCTTGTTATTGTTCGTCGATATTGTGTTGTTGAATTGTTGTACTGTACTATTGTTGGTGTGATTGTTCTTGAGTGCCTTTTTTTATCAAGGTTGATAATGGACAATAAAAGGTCATATGCGACAATTTTAATTACGAATGCAGTGAGTTTAATTTATGATGACAACAATAGTGTGGAGCAGTTCAACTCTTAATCGCAAAATACATTGGGGTAAGCGAATAAATTATTGCAAGAATAGGTCATACCAAGGAAGATGTGCTGCAGCTGAAGTGAGCCACAATACCGAGCGGCCTGTCTATGTAGTCCAAATAAATTTCCGTTCTAAGCTTAGTCCAACCTCGCATATCACTAAGATGGAACAAAGACTCAAACGCAAGAATCTTGAAAAGAAACTCAAACCAAAAAAAGCTTATATAAAAATAACTAAGAATTCGGATAGCAATTCCAAAGAAAATGAATAGTTTTATGGCGAATTCTGTGAAAAACTTGACATGAACGACATTGATTTGGAGGTTGCTAAGCAAGAATTTTTAGGGAAACTTAGAAAAAGTGACGACGAAATTTTGCAGATCGAACAAGTCACCAAATCACAGGACTGTACTTTGTGGCGTCTTCATCGGAGGATGAGATTAACAGCGTCTAGATTTCTTGTGAAGTGCTAAAAACAAAGTCCACGGGGTGCCAGCGATCCACTTTTCCGATTTTATCCACTAGGATCTTTTTAAAATATCAAGAAGTTGAGCACAAATAGTAAGCATTTCAACCCACCATAATTCTTGCGCAAAGACAAAATTTTGTATAAAGCTCTGATAGCACCCAAGGCAATTATGACCTGCTTATATCCAGAAAAACATTACAAACTGCAGAACACAAATTGAAGGTAATGGCGAAATGAGTATATTTAACGGGTCATGAAATTCAAATAAAAATGCAGGTATAAAATCTACCAAATTATCATTCTCAAAAACATATTTCCTTGACATATCGATAATTTTAAAATTCCACGCTAAATTCCCCTATACTTGACTGGAGCGATATCCGAATTTATTCTTCCCTACTGTCGGTAGTTGCAGATTTGTTGGCTCTTGGTGTCAAACCTATAGAGCAGGTACCGATTTTTTCAAATCGTGAGCACATTATTCGTCGGATTTTCGTTACTTAAATTTCCTGTAATTACTGGGATCAGAAGCTTCTTAATAATAGAGCGTGTTTCACTGATTTCAACTCCCCCTTTTTAAGCAGTACAATTTATTTATGTCAATGATTAGGAACCCCTGAAACGTCAAAAACGGAGTTTCAGCAATTGTTAAAATCGAGGAGTATCAGCGATCGCGATTATGAGTACCTATTTGCAGAACGACTTATCTACGCGATATTATATGAAATAGGGCCACCAAATTATCTGAATACGTCCTTTTTTAGTCCGTACATTGCGCCGCAACGCTTGAGTTGGCAGCACGAAACAGTAGACAAAATACGTGAAAAAAAAAGGTTTGTAGTGGTTTGCGCGCTTCGAAATTGACGCTTTATTTTTTGATATTTTCAGATGAAATTTTCACAGTGTGCTGAAAACAAAACCCCACAGGGTGCTATAGAGCCACTTTTTCATTTTTTCACTAGGTTCTTTTTGAAAAAATCGCGAAGTATAACAAAAAAAAGTGCGCACTTCAACCCATCATAAAACTTGTGAAAAAACAAAACTTCAAAAAGTGCTCCTATAGCACCCTGGGCAATTATCTTCTCAACATACTTTATGAATTTCATTCGAAAATATTGAAAAATAGAGTGTCAGTTTCGAAGCAGCTGAACCCTTGTAAATGGCTTGAAACTCACTGCGTCGGAGCCGCCTTAACTCCCACCTCACTCCGACAACACGTCTGCCCGCCCACAATGAATTGCGAGCCTTGTAAACCTAGTACTCAACGTGCACTCTCCACTTCAGTTTTGCAGTCCAAGATAATCCCTAGACAGTTTACTGATTGGTATAGAACTAGTCTAGTCCCAAAGAGCGTATGCAAGACAAGCCCGTCAGGTTTCCTTCTCCTGGTGCAGTGGTCGCCAACCCGTCGTCAACCCGGTAGCTCGCAAAGGCAATTGTGGTGGCTCACAACATATTTTAAAAAGGTGTAAAAATCATAGAAGCTTCCGTAATTTTTGTAAATTCTCATAATAAACACAAGCAGCGGCAACACTGCTGTGAGCGATCTGCTCCAGAACGTTCTCGATTACTTTGAACGGAATAAATACGTTTTTAAAAACAATCGACAAAAGTAAGGCTTCAACTGAAGCATCATGTGTCCCAGATAATTACACAAAAGATGAAACCTTACGAAGACGAACTGATAAAACAGGCATTTTTTTTTAGGAATAAATACGAGATAGTGTCTGCTATAAAATCTATGCAACTTTCTGCTAATATAGTGATGAGACGAGTAGAAGTAATGAGCAATGGATATTGTTTTACAATTAAGAAATGACTTTGATAACCGTGCTTATTTTTCACTGCAGCTGGATGAATCCACAGATGTCGTTGACACCTCTCAGAAGGCCGTGTTCGTCAGGATGGTTTTTAGTGATTTTTCGATTAAAGAAGATCTTATGAAGTTTATTCCACTAAAAGGACAGACTATTAGGCAGTATTTGTTTTCTTCTTTTAAAAATATTGTTTTTTCTGAGAAAATTCCAATATCGAAAATTGTGGGCTTGACAACTGATGGCTCTCCAGCTCCAGTGGTCGTGATAAGGGTCTCGTGGGGTTATGTCGCACAGATGAAAGTTTTCCGCAATTTCTCTGTTACCACTGCATTATCCATCAGCAAGCATTATGTGGACATTTTCTAAAGCTTAACAACGTTATGAAATTGGCAGTAAAAATTGTGAACAAGTTTAGAGCTCAAGCGTTACAAAGATTATTCAAAACCTTGCCCGACTAAATTGACTGTCAATGCGGGGGACTACGTCTTGACTCTAAAGTCGATGGTTGAGTAGGCGACAAATGCTGAAACGTTTTAGTGATATATATGTCATAGTTCAATTTTTCAAACAACGTGATGAACCGATTCCCGAACTGTAAAATTCAATGTGGCTTAGAGATTTTGGTTTTCTTGTGGATATTACAGAAAAATTAAATGAACTTAATTTGCAGCTTCATGGAAGAGACTAACAGAAATCAAAAAATGTTGAGTTTTGGGAACAGAACGTAACCGATAGCGATACCAGGAATGTTCCTGTTATAATAATAATAATAACGCCTTTATTCATATTTTGTACATGTGAGGGACAAAGATAGCGAAGTTTAGCTTGAGCTACTCTTACACTTAACTACCTTTGTCTGTACTTTAAGCACGATGTTGTGTGCAATTCCAAAAAAAAAAGAGAAAAAAAAAATATATAAGAAAAACTAAGGAGTACAGAAAGGTTAAATAACTAATCAACTAAACTAAAGAACACTACAACTATATACACTATGTACACGTATGCCTAAACGGCTCAGAAAATCAGTTATATAAATATCAGGGAAGAGTGAGCATAAATTGCTTGATTTGCCTTCGAAAACGAGCAAAAGACATTTCCCTGTACTTTCTGGGCAAAGCATTGTAAAATACGGCAGCATTATACGAGAAACAACGCTTGAAGAGTGTCATAGAGTATGGAGGTATCCTGATCATAATACGGTCCCTGGTAATCCTGTCATGAATTTCTTGATTAAATATGATCTTTTCTCTCAGGTATGCAGGTCTTGACGCAGCTATCAACTTGTGCAAAAACACTAAGTATTTGAACCGCACATGTTTATCAATTCTTAGCCATTTCATTTGGCTGTATTTGTCACTAACATGGTCAAATCTCCTCAATCCATGAATAAAGCGAATGCAATTGTTTTGAATTATTTGAAGCCTGCTTTTCATCCGTTCATCAAGACATGGGTAATATAAAATATCACAATAACTGAGAATTGGCAACACAAGAGACTCACAAAGTTTTTTCCTCAGTTTAAAGTTCAGAAGGTGGCGATTGGCATATAACGCTCTCATTCGACCATACGTTTTTTTAGCTAAGGACATAACATGCTCCCTAAATCTCAATTTGCTATCTACTTCAACACCTAAAATTGTAGCTGAATTAGCAATCTGCAGCAGCGAACCATCAAGGTTAACTTTAAATGTATTCTCCACGACACTTCTCCTTGCGTCGGAACAAAATAGTAATATTTGAGTCTTATCTGGATTAATGTTTAGATTATGGTCACTTGAATATTTTTGCACTTTGCTCAGATCCTGCTCTAATAAGGCAGCAGCATCCTGCGAACAAGAGGCGTCAAAATAATGAATGAGTTGAGTGTCATCAGCAAAGCTTAGTAAATCGGAATGTGCGACAGATTTGTGCAAATCAAAAGTGTATATGAGAAATAACACAGGGCCTAGTATGGAGCCCTGAGGGATTCCTGATGGTATCATACTGACTTCTGATAGCCTGCTGCCTACAGAAACGCACTGCATACGGTGTGAGAGGTAGTTTTTGAAGAATTGGATAGCTATATTGTCAAATCCAATGTACTTTAACTTAGAAAGTAAAAGCACATGGTTAATTTTGTCGAATGCTTTGGAGTAGTCAATTGAAACTAGGGAAACCGCCATTTTTTTGTCCATAGCTCTTATAACGTTGTCGCACAGATTTAATAATGCAGAGGTTGTGCTGTGATATTTCCTAAATCCAGATTGATTTAAAGGAATGATGCCATTATATTCAATAAAAGACTCTACTTGAAACTGAACTGCTTTTTCCAGTATTTTTGACAACACAGGCAACAAACTTATGGGTCTTAGATGAGTAACATCAGTAGGTTTATTGTTTTTTGGCGTTGGTAAGATCAATGCATTCTTCCAGGCTTTGGGAAACAAGCCTCTTTCAATGCAAGTGTTAACTATGTGTACAATATGATAAAATATTATTGGTAAACTAACTTTGATCATTGTAATTGACAGCGTATCAAGGCCTTTAGCGTCTGATTTTAGACCTTTTACTATATCAAAGATCTCTTGAGGACTTAAGATTCTCAAAGAAAAAGAATTAGACGGATTTAGTTTATTGCTTCTATAAAACTCGCACACATTTTCCGGCACACTATCAACATTATAAACTGACATGAAATACCTGTTTATCAGATTAACATCACTGATGTTATCAGGCAAAGTATATTTGTTACAAGACTTTATATTAAGTTTATTTATGCCTGACCAAATCTTCCTCGATTCATTTTGCTCAGAAAGTACTGCCAGATATTCTTTTTTTGCCTTTCGAATATCAATAAGGACTTTATTCCTAATGCGACGATAGTTTTCATAATTAATTGCAGTCTTATCTTGCTTATATCTTGCTAACGCAGTAACTTTAGCGTGCATACCTTTTTTATTTCATCAGTCAGCCAAGGCGCAGGTGGCTTAGAAACACGTACAGATCTGAGTGGAGCATGTTTATTGAATAATTCGACTAGGATATTTGTTAAATGGTCAACTTTACTGTCAATGTTTGATCATCGACGGAGGAATTAGCGAGATCATTAAGGAATGCTGCATCATCAAAACATTTAAAATCCCTGAAAGTTACAATATTTTGCTTTCTCTTGAATTTAATTAACCTAAGCTGACACATGACAAGTTTATGATCAGATACCGAACCTGCATCAAGTACAACACAGTCACCAAAAATATCTGGGTTGGTGGTAAATATAGGGTCAAGTAATGTTGCTGCGTGCTGCGTTACACGGGTTGGGGAGGTAACCAATTGGACAAATCCAGTTGAATTGAAACAAGGAGAGATTATGTTATTTTGTTTCAAAAAATCAACATTTAGATCACCCATTACAACTACATTATCAAACTTACCCGAAACCTCAGGTAAAAGGGCATCCAACAACCTAACACATTCATTGATATTTTGCCCTGGCGGCCTATACATCACCCCTATAACAATTATTCGCCTATTGATGGTCATCTTTACCCACAAGCATTCCAAACAATTGCTTGCTTGCGCATCTAGGTCTAAAAATTCAACACGCAAGTCAGACTTAAAGTAAATTGCCACACCACCTCCGCGCGCTTCCCTATCACGACGAAAGAGATCATAGCCATTGATACTTACAGAATTATCAGTGACGTCAGTGTTGAGCCACGTCTCTGTCACTGCAAATATATCCAAGTCATCAGTATTTACCAAGTTGACAGCTGCATCAAAGTCCGACATAAGAGATCGTACATTGAGGTGGCCAAATTTCAAAACACATTCTCTAGCTGCCATAGTTTACTCTACTTTTAAGATTTTGAAAATATGTTGCATACATTGGACATTCTTTGTCATTTGCTTTGTGAGTAGTACCATGCTTGGTATGAAATTTTTCGTTATGTTTATGGCAATTTATACATTTTTCCATATCACCTTTACAATCCTTCACTACATGACTACCTGAACATTTTAGACAAATCACGGAATTAGCCCTACAATTTTTTGCACTGTGACCAAAACCACAACACTTATGGCACTGAATTATGTTGATATGATCAACAACCTTGTATCTTCTCCAACCAACGTATATGAAGCCTTTATCAATAATTTGCTTTCTGGCGTGTGGAGAAAGCTCCAAAATTAGATGATGGGCACTACTTATCTTCAGCATAGTAACAACTTTCATGCTGGCATCATTTACATCAATGCCATTCTGCTTAACAATATTATCAACTAGTTTAGCATCCATGTCCAGCTCTTCATCACTCACAAAGTTTTTTACAAGGATGCGAGGGTTATACTTTACGGGTTCACTAATGTGATACTTCGCCCCTAATTTAGACCTCAGCGCAATTTTCAATTTTTGCAGGTCGTCATTGTTTCTGCAATAAACGGCTGCACCCTGCTTTGTTTTCCGTGTACCATTAACACATACCTTTATTTCAGCTGGATTGATGCTGTCCTTAATCGATTTAATAACGTCAATATCATCTTTGTTTTCATTAGATTTAATTAGCAAAACAGCTGCTTCTTTTTCTTTTTTCAGAGCACTGCTGTACGAAAACACTGACGTTTTTACGGAGCGAGTTCCCACTGTTTTTGTGTCAGAGGATTTCTCTCCGATATTATATTTGGATTTTAAAGACGGGTTTACACGGGTCAAGTAAACGGTCAAGTTGAGCAGTAAAGTCAAGTATTTTTTTCTACTTGCATTGTATGAACAATTTCGGTCAAGTAAAGTAGCGACTTGCGTCAAGTGACGAGGCAAGTCAAGTGGTTCTGCACGGTGAACAAGTAACTTTACTTGACTGCTACCCCCACTTCTACTTTATCATTGGATCGCCAACTTGACCGTCTACTTTACCAATGTAAACAGACAAAGCAACTAAGTAAACAAGTTCCTGCGCATGGAATGTGGATTTGTACTGTCTGGGGTTTTTCAGATTTCCTATCCATTTTGATCACAGATAACCAAATAATTTTGGTGATTTTGGTATACTACGAATTGTGAATTGAGGTTTAATTTGTACAAGATGAAGTGGTCAGAAGAAGAAACCATGCGTTTCGTTGAACTCTATAGTGAAAAAGAGTGTTTATGGAAGAAGAGTAGTGTAAATTATCGCAATAAAAACATGGGAAAAGCAGCTGAAGAGGACATCGTGAACAGGATGGGAAAGGAAGGTTTTGGAGTGACAGAATTAAAGCAAAAAATAAAGATAATGAGAACAACTTATAATCAGGAAGCGCTGAAAGTTAAAAAGTCTAAGAAATCAGGAGGCAAACCGGATGATATATACGTTCCAACCGTCAAGTGGTTCCGACAAATGGAAGAAATAATGGATAGCTACACAGCTGAAAATGAAACGGAAAGCATAGTAAGTCAAAAGTGTATATTTTTTCTTTATTAACTGGTAATTAATTTATAAAATTGCGTTGCCAAGGCACTGCTCCTTCTTCCGAAATGAAATAATCCCTCATTTTGTTTCGCATGTGTTTTGCCATCTCCGACGCCCTCCTCTCAGTTCCCCCCTGTATGTTTCTCAGTTCTCGTATCGCTTGTCTCCACTGTCCAGGTATTATTTCGCCAATGTGTTGGTTTTCACAATCAACCAATTGTGCATTATTGAAGTATTGATCTGGTGACGTTTTTCGTAGCCAGTTGTGAATTGCAATGGCAGCACTAACTAGTTTATTCACAGAGGACACTTTTATCTTTACTTTTGTTTCAAAAACACGAAATCTACTTACTAAGATTCCAAAACCATTTAATTACCGTATACCATATACCATATAATTTGTATGATTAATTAATCATTGAGCAAATGAGAAGTATTAAATTAGTATTTCATTCATTTCAGGAGACAGAAATCGCTCCACCTAGCGAAAATGAACAAGGTCTGCTAGAGGAACAAGTCATTGAAGAACCATCTCCAACTCTCTTGCAAACTCCTACAAGACCTTCGACCAGCAAAACATGCTCCCGAGTAGAATCGACCGGTAAGAAAGGTTCTCGAGTAGAAGCAGGATCAAAAAATAAAAAACCACGGCTACAAGCCTTAACTGAAGCTGTTGCAGAGGTCCGAAAAGCCCAGGAAACATTAATAACTTCTCAATCCATCAGTGACAATGAAGCTTTTGGCAAGTTTATTGCAGCCAGTTTAGATAAACTGCCCCCTGCTGATTCAATCATGGCGCAAGGTGCACTTCAAAGAGTGATACAAAAATATCCATTGAATGCCTTAAATAAGAGCAGTTCTGCTTGTGAGGCTTCCGCGTTAACTGCAATTCAATCACCAACCCTTTCTAGGGATTCACCTCCTGCAACTACTCCTGCATACAGCACTGATCATCCGATTATGAACGAGGACACAGTTGCAAATGATGATGCTGCTATCGCAGATATTATCTCGCAAGCATGGAACTTGACAAACTAAAATGTTACAATTGGATTTGTTTGTTTTTTATTAAGAAGCCTAAATGAAAATTTAAAAAAATAAAAATTTAAAAATGTTCTATTATTATCTATTCACATACCTTTACAAAATCCTTTAAGCAGTCGTACACAGCTTGACAAACAATGGGAATCATGATAGATATCGCTGATTTAGAAACTCGGAAGAGATGAGAAAGGGTTCTATAATTATTACCAGTTGCTAGGTAATTTAAGGTTACTTCCAACATTGTTTCTGGTTTGATAGCGTCTTTCATAATAGTGTTTTCTCGTTGGATTAATGGAGTTATTAAGCCTAACAAATAGTCAAATTTTTCAGCAGTCATTCTGAGCATCATTCTGTATTCTTTAGGATCTTCAAACCTCAGCTCCCTTATTAAATTGGTGGAAGCCCCTTGACTTTCTCTACGTGTAAGCCATTCTCGACACCATATCCTTTTTTTAGGATTTCTTTCTTCCTCAAGAATTTCTTCCACTTCTTCCAGGAGAATATTTGTGAGATTAATAACGCAATTTCGAATGACAATACGACTTTCCACCATGTTTTACCTGTCGACTTGCTGATCTACTGGAATACGTGTAAACGCTCTTTCTGTATGATGTGGTGAATCAAGTAAAGTAGAATGCAACCACGCAAGTGCGAAGGCAAGTAGCTTGACCGATTACTTGACCCGTGTAAACCCGTCTTAAGAGATTATTTGAAAACTCGAACTCATTTAATAATTTTTCCAGCAACTGCTTCTCACGTTTTAAACAGTCTATTTCCTTCACATACAAGTCCAGTTTATCATTGGAATCTTCTGCCACACTCTTGAAATTTGAATTGCATACATCGCACAGCCAGCACAAATTACCGTTCTTCAACAATAACTTTTGCACATCATCTTTTACTGAGACACACTGACTATGATACCGTTTTTTGCAACTTTTGCACAGCACATATTTAGCGTTTACTATGAAATTATCAGAGCATCGCTCACAGACGTGCACATCGCTCGACATCTCAGCTCGGAATCCAGAAAATATATCACAATGTCCCTTAGAACCATATGACAGTTAATATCATGTATAAATAGTCTCTAACTTGAAGGGTAACTTCAAAAATCGTTTCAAGGATTTCAACTTGTTGTATCACCCTTCATGGAAATTGATATCCAACAGTTTGCAACTTCTGTTACGCAGAATTTTAGCCAAGACACCACTGCGACAGAAATGTGATTGCGTTTCAAAATGATTTTAGCTTTAAAATCACTAGTCTCAAATACAAAATATATCTGGCATTCAGTAAGTAACGATAAATATTCAGGTTTATGTCGTGTTGCCTTGAAAGTAAAAGCGTTATTTAGTTCAACCTATTTGTGTGAATCTTCTTTTTCAAATATGAAGTTTATTAGAAACAAATACCGTAATCGACTTGCAGATGAACATTTGGATAGTTTAATTCAAACGGCGGTATCAAATTATACTCCAAACATTAAAAAAATTGTTAGTGAGTCTGAGTGTCAGGCTTCTCATTGAACACGCATTTTTTATCTGGACATGTTTTTGTTTAAAATAGTGCGTTGGTTTTTTATTTTTAGTTATCTTTATTAAATTGTATGTGACATGCCATTGTAGCTGACGAAAAATATTGTTTATTTTTCAAACACCTACGGTTGGTAGGAATGGATGTAGTTATGTAGTATATATTAGTTATTAGTTTATTAGTATGTATTAGAATTAGTGCCTAATTTCATTTAAGTTGGCTTACATTGCTTACGACTAGGTAGCTCACTGTGTATTCCAAAATTATAAAAGTATCTCAACACAGTGAGAAGGTTGGCGACCACTGAATAGAATCAGCTCGGTCTTTCCAGCATTGGCAGAAATATCTACCACAATCTACACGATTCCGAGACCGTTTTACAAAAACGACCCCAACCACACCAACACACTTAAATCGTCAGCATAGGCTTGCACATAAACATCCGCACTGCCGGGCTACAATGACGCTGTAGCATACGTCATCCAGCATAGCTGTTGCTATCCGACCCTCCAGAGTGAATAGCACCCAATCAACTAGGATTGGTCCAACTCCGTGCTTAACCAAGGCATGTCTGAAAGAGTCAGTTGTAGTACAATTAAATGTCCAGAAACGCCACGAGTGCCTTATAAAATTGAAGAGCACTCAATTGTAAATCGCCAGCGCCCCCTTGCGGAAACGGAAATCTCGTGTGTGTTAGGTTAAGATTGTGCATTAAGCAAGTGTTGTGAGTCTTTTAGCGAATAAAAGGTGGAAAAGCGAGAAGCATTGCATTTCAAGTGTTCAAAGAAAAGACAATTCATCACAAGACTCGTATATACAATAAGTCAGCACAAAGTGTTACGAACGAAACCTATTTTACTATATATTAATCATCTCTTATTTGCGAGATCTGGCAAATGATGGGTTAGATGGGGTAGACTCTAACCTAACAAATGAACGATTTTATCATACAAACATAAATCTAGACATAAAGAATGAAAGAAAACCTCGTTAAATATGTACTTATCATGAAGTGACATACAAAATCTATTTAAAAATACATACCTACAATTACAAATCATGGAAACATTTTATACTGAACCTTTTCTTGACTGTAAATCTCGAACTGGCGACCGACAAAAGTATAAGTGGAGAATTTTCAATTAGAAGAGCTGCAGAGTCTTACTAAGCCGCTCAAACTGAGTGGAATTGCATATTACGTTCTCACATTAAAGTTTAACACTCAGCAACTACGGCGTAGCGTCAGTTAAAAATTTTATATCTTCATTAACCTTTTTGATGTGAAAAATTGCAGTTTCGTAAGATACTCCAAACAGTATTTCAGCATTTGTTTTCACTTTCATGTGAATGCCAAAAATAATAGTTTATTGGAAAAGTAATCGATTGTCTCAATGTCCCGTTGTCAAGTTATAAGAAATGGTGGAAGCGTCCAAAGTTATTATATTTTATTGTTGTCAAAAATGGTGAATGCTCGCCTTTTTATTAGTTCCCTTGTTTTTTTTAATTAGGTTTAAATTTTGGAACAATATTAGATGAGACCTGTCAATATAAAGCATCAAAATATCCTCAACATTGGTTTAAAGGTCTCCCAATATTTTCAGTGGGCGCATATTTTTTTTTGGTGAAGCAAAATTCCAAAGTTCATTTCAGATCGTAATTGGCTTCAGATCTTCATTATATCTACCTATAAAAAATATTTTTCACAATCATGGCACGGGATTCTTTATTCGTACTTAGGAAAAGCGGTGCGCCCTAGATACTTGAAGAATATTTGAAAAACTAAATTAGTACTTATAAAATTGATTAAGACTTTTCGAAAATTTGTTTTTGTATAGCATACAGTGCATTACTTTTCCAAAATAACCGAAGTGCGCAAAAATATAATGTTCATAAAAAATGTATTTTGAATTGCTTTGAAAATTTTCAAAATCAGGTTAAACTTTATTGTGCGGATAATTACTATTAATTTCCAATTGTTAATCGAATTTTGTTATATATGTTAGTTATATCATAAATTGAAGATATATGAACCTTTTCCATGAAATCAACGGATAGCAATGTTGAATCTCCATAGTCTAAGATATTAATCCAGTTTCCTGATATGAGACGTTGGATTTATATCTATGTAGAATAAAGAGAGTTATAAATATGAGAACTACTTCCATCTACTACTCACAGCTGCAATACAAACGTAAATTATTTTTTAAATTAAGTAGCATTTCATCAAACTCCGTGTCGACAGCTTCGGATGCGGATACAACCGATAATGTTTTGCTGGAAGCTGAAATTTCATAAAATCTCAGCAAACATTTTGTTTCTCTAATTTACTACGAAGCGCCTAGACTCTTTTCTATGTGCATAAGCTCTAATTACACAAACAAAATAAAGAAAATCCCAGCGATGTTAATTTTTGCGTACGACCTCGCCTAGCAGTAAAATAATGTAATATAGTATAGTACAATTCATTTACATAGTAAATTAGAATAAAAAATAGTACTAAGAATATCACAGGAGGGAATAAATGACACTCCCACGCGAAAAGGATGAGAACTACTCTTTGTACGCATAAAAATGGAAAACAAAAGAAAGGATGATAAATAAAAAACAGAGTTAACTGTTGTATCATCTTAGAGTCGCTTTACACGAGGCGGGAAATTGTATTAGCGTGTCCATGGTATCATGTAAAAAATTTATAAAACGTCAAAAAAAAACCTATAAGATGTCAACTTGCAGACTAGGTAGTTTTTAGGACGCAGACAGTCATTCCACGTTTGCTCACTAGAATCGTTGTGAACGTGCATCTATGGAGGAATCACTCAACTAAGCTACACGCATTATTGGTTGCGTATGTTTTGTGAGGCTTAGTGGTCCGTGTCTGTAGTTTCTATCTCTGAGAAGAAAGTTGGTTGAATAGCAAGATCGCATCTGCATGATTTTGTGTATTGGTCTGCATGTGTATAAAATCAGTGATATTTGCTGTATGAGAAAATCATTACTGAACATGACGGGTTATTTATGTTGTGCTTTCTGAAGAAAGGTTATGTTCAAAGTTATAAATTACGAAAAATTGAGGAGAATTACGGGAAATCATCACCGCGCCCGTGTTGTGTATAATTACTGTTAGCATGTATATGATTTTTACTTCGACAGTGTACGAGTACAGTAAATATAATTATTTCTTATTTCTCTCATTTTTGAAATTCAGCAATTTTTTTAGTAACACCTATAGTCGCATCAATCGGTTCAGCCATCCAGGATTTGTCTTCATTAATATCGGGAACATTGGCATCGGTACATGGTGATAAAGACTCGTTTGATGTCTCTTGCCAGTTCAACGGGTTGCCAATTTTGACCTTTCACAACCATAAATGGAATGTGTTTTTTTGTTTGGTCTATTCCACCCTTTTCCTCCAAAATTTCCATACCATTCAAATTTGAATAATTGTTTTTTCTCATAATAAAATAATAATTGTTTAATTTAATTGTCCATCTCTTCAACAATATAGTTTGTTCAACTGCTTCTGGTCGGTTGTCAAGTTCTTATTTAACATATCTTGATAAATCACACCATCTGAAGTGATTTGGCAACATAACACACACTTTACAAAAATCACTGACATCACCAACCTTCTGTCATCTGTCAAATGTTTCATCCTACTTAAGATCCTGTGCCCACCATTTTGTGCAGCATCAGGTGGTTCACGATGTAATTTTAACTTTCGTTTTAAATATTTTTAATCCGTTTTAGTCTGTTCCCGACCTACAGCTGTGTGTAGTTTATATTAATTTTGACGAGTGTAACATGTGTGCAGCTTTTACCAGGTGACTGGGTGTTTCCCTCAACCTAAACGTTAATAACATTTAGCGACACTCTCACATACTACTTTAAGTTAATTTAAAATCATTTTGCACAATAGTTGCTATTTTTTTCAATGTTATTGCAGCTCCTGATGAAGATGGCAAAGTCCATTGAAATCTAGAGATTAATAAAGTATAAGAGTCCTCTGTGCTTGAAGTTTGTCGAAGTTCCCAACAAAAGGCGGAAGCTTTATTTTTCACCTAACTGGTCTAGACGACAATGACCACGTCTCAACTTTATATATATATATATATATATAGATCAATACAGATTTCCCCGTACAATAAATATCAAACGGACGTGTCGCGCCTCTGTCGCACTTGCCGTATGCTACGAACCTACTACGAATTGTATGGGCCTGGTTAGCTGACTTGAACCATTCAATTTTATTTGTGTGTTATACATGTTCGTAGTTATCCTTTTTCGTATAATAGTCATCCTTTACGAAATGATGGCAGCGTTGCGTTGGAGGGCAGAGTCAACTTACTTGACGCCATTTTCTAACCACATTCAAATCCACAGGTATCGTCTCGTATTCGTTCCAGTACGTATAGTTATACAAGGTGTAAACGTTATGATAGTCATTATTTAAATGGGTGATAGAGGAGGTTAAAAGAAGAAAAAAGTTTCATATAACATGGGGGTCAAAGAGAAGAGAAAAGCGACTTTAAAGTAAAATAAAATCTGACAACGCCGCAATGCCAGACGCAAATTATGACGGAACGTAGTGTAAATAAAGATGGAGTTTGTTATTTTTGGCTCTTAGGTATTGTTTCATTATTTGATAATGTACTCATAAATGCAAACAATTAAAAAACGGACTTACACTAGCTGTGTCAGCGCTTCACCTGGTGTGTGAAAGTTTATTGAACGTATTAGAAAAATCCACTTATAAATAGGTAACACAATTTTTATACATACATTATTTTTCTTTTTAAAACCCACACTGCACTTTTTTGTATTTAAAGAAGTTGTTCAAAATGTCGTCCTCCACTTTCCACACAAGCTTCATTACGACGAACCCAGTTTCTTCTTACTCTAGGTCCTCGAAGTTGTCCATTTATTATTTCAGCCGCATAACGAGTACAAATTTTTTCGCGAAGTTGTGCTTCAGCCCCATAAACCATCCCTTTAAGTTCTCCCCAATACCAGAAATCCAGCAGATTGAGATCAAGAAATCTTGCTTGCCATTTTCGAGGATCAGGAGCATTTCGACCGATCCAGCGATTTGGATAATGTTCATTCAAATACTGAATGACGCCTCTAAAAATGTGTGGTGGTGCCCCGTCATGAAGAAACCACAAATTCTGTCTCCCTTGTAATGGCATATTGTCTAAGGTCTGTTCCAAAAGTTCTGGTAGGTTATGGGCCAGAAAGCTAAGGTAACCTTCTCCTGACAGCTTTTTTGATAACTCGAAAGTGCCAATTACCTGATCGTCAAGAATGCCCGCCCAAATAGTTATTTTAAAACGTTGTTGGAAATGACCTTCACGAATGGTATGAGGATTTTCTTGGGCCCATTATGGAAATTTAATATCCCGTCTCGCGTAAAAGTGCATTCGTCCGTCGCTAGGATGTTTTTTAAAAAAATCCGGATTTTCAATGTTTTTGTGCAGAAACCACTGACAGAATGTTAGTCTGCGAGGATAGTCTTCTGGTAACAAGGCCTGCACTCGTTGTACATGGTAGGGATAAAGCAAATTTTCCCATAGGATTCTATGGACTATGGTATGCGATAGTCCTACGCGGCGGCCTAATTCCCGAGTGCTGATATCTGCATTGATAAACCTGTCTTTCACGAGTGCGAATATTAGTGGGATGAACACTTCCTGTATCTCGAAGTCTTTAGTACACTTGTACAAATGACCTTCTGTCTGGGTGTACCCGTTGGCGAAATCTGTCACGATAAATAAAAAACACGACGACGTACGCGAACAAAAACAAAACAAGCCCTATGCCCGATAACTAGCCACTGTTACCGTTTACGATCGGTTGCCGATTCGATAAGAGTGATGAAAGGACGACGCGCTGTTGTCATATGTGTTTTAAATATTTAATTTAATGAAACCTACTTACTTACTGACTACAAATTTTGGAATTTTGGCTTAACTTAGAAAAACTTAAAATTAGTAAGATTGTGGTGATTGTGGTCGATATAAAGCACTTAAAGTTGTAAACTATAAAGCCATTTAGACAAAAATCTATTCACTTTTGGACCATGGGTCATATGAACTTTTGACTTGTTTTGACCCCCCTCCCCCTATCACCCATTTCAATAATGACTACCCTAACGTTTACACCCAGTATAGCTATATGAACTTTTCATGTTACTTTTTGATCTACTTTGTCCTACAAATATTACCACCTGTTTTTTATTCGCTCTGTATAATGAATAACGGCTATATATTATTCTCGTATCAAGACAGGTATGTGAATAGCAGCACACTGATAATCCCTCTATCCAAATGCATGTTGTGTAATCGATCGATATATCAACCCAATCTGTAATACATATTAACTCAAAGTAAACACACTGTCTAAACATAAACAACAAACAATGCATATGGATGATGTTTCCAGCAACATAGCAGCTAGAGTAGTTTCCAAGGAAACATTCAAAAATGAGCTTCGAAATTTTTAGCCCACTGAAAAATTCGTGCAAGGTTTTTTAATTATACATATAAATTGGTTGACAGTTGCTTTGCAAGATGGAATATTTTACCCAAATTCAAATCTCGATATTTTTGGAATGGAAAGAGATAGCGAGTTAGGGTATTCGGGAGGTCCTTGACCAGCTCTTTGAGAACACGTACAGGGTTAGACCGGTATATTTTTTTCATATATCCACTTATACAGGGTGAGTAAAGGAAGTCATGTTTTTAGCAAAGTTTGAGGCTGTTAGATTGTCAATTTTTGATCTTTAAAATTAAAATTTTGTATGCATTTTGTTGATCTTTGGACTATCCTAAAAAAAAGTGATATATAAATGTCTCTCGGCTCGGCCTCTTATTTTTTTTTTTTTTTTTGATTACCCCCTTCATATAGACAGGGTTTCATCCTAACCTCAAACATGCAAATGCTAAGTAACAATAATATTGACTGTAGACTTGACAGTATAATTTCATTTCCTCAAAAATGCCTTGTCTTTTTCAAAAACAACGAGAGAATTGTATAAGATTATTGGAAGAAAGTCGTTTAGTGAATGATATAGCTTTAGTTTATAATTTTGATCGGTCTTCAATATATCCTTTAAGGCGTAGATATCAGGATACGAGTACAACGTACTACTTGCATTGAGGAGGTAATCCAAAAAAAATACGAGGTTGGGCCGAAAGACATTTATTTCAGGAAGTAAGGCAAAGGAGGACCTTCTCATCCAGAACCTGGATGAAAACTTACAGAGGCACAGTGTATCTATAAGTGTACAAATAAAAGGAATATTAGTTAATATTGAACCATTTACATGTTCTCAAAGAGTTGGTCAAGAACCTCCCGAATGCCGCAACCCGATATCTCTATCCGTTCCGAAAATATCGAGAGTTGAACTTAGGTAAAATTGTCCATGTTGCAAAGCAACGGTCCACCAGTTTATAATAATAATAACAATAAAGTACTTGACCAACAATTGGAAATAACTCCAATGAACCGATGTACAGAACAATAAAGTAATAAAACGTATTACAGAATCCCCAAATCTGTTACTCAGATCATTATATGCATTGGTAAAAATAGCAAAGGACAGACACAACTACAGAGAAATCGAAAGAACTGAAGTAAAGCGAACTATGATGAATTTAGCAATTTCGAATCGCCAAAGAAGTCTAAGATTTAATTTTACAGTCAACAGGAAATCTGTCATATGTTTGTGATTATTCATCTTCAGCTAAATTTTACTATAATCACTTAATCCTGCGATTATAAGAAACATTAAAATATGAGAAAATACAGGGTGTTTCAGTTTATTGTTGCATAACTTTAAGATTCGATAGAACTTTTAAAATTAATGCATAAAGTCTATATAAACATGGGTCGAAAAACGCGTGGCTTCCGAAATACAATAAATTTACTTTCTAAAATAGTTTTTTTTAAATATTTCGAACAATATTTGATGTATAACAGTGAAAATTGGTATACAAGGGTTTTTTGGTACGACAAAACGAACCATGGGCATTGTTTTACTGTAGCCGCTAGAGGGCGCACTCTACTGTACCTGTAGTGTATTAAAATGACCGAAAAAAATTTCTTAGTGCAATTTTTTGCTTTTTGAATAAAAAACTGATTCTTCGCACTTTTCAACATAAAAAAGCTCTCTTGTGAATTTTCGTTATAGTTAGCCGTTTTTTTTGAGGTACTTAGATTTTTAAGGTTTGATGCATTTTTAATTATTTATGATAAAATAACGTTAAAAAGTCAGTATCTCGATAATTTTTAGAAATAGGCTGTGCCTGCAAATATTTTTGAAATTGAAAGCAGAATAAGGTTAAACGTCAATTAGTTGACAGTTAGTTTTGTTGTCTGCTGAAACCTGAAACGTTTTTTGCAATTGTGAATGCACGAAATTTAGTTTCTTTTACCTGTTTTTTTTTTTTGTAATTTTATAAAAATGCCATTTTTATTTTCCAATCAAGAGTTAGATATTCATTTTGTGTATGGCTTTGTAAATGGAAACGCAGCAGAAGCAGCCAGAGAATACGCACGAAGATTTCCAAACAGACGACATCCAACTCGCTCAGTATTTGTAAGAGTGCATCGCCAAATAATTGAAAATGGTTTTGGAAATCTCCAAAGGGATCAAAACATAAATGTTCGTCAGCGCAGATTTACCCGTATGATTCTGCGTGAGTTTGATAGAGATCCGACCACAAATGTTAGGAGAGTTTCTGGTGCCTTGGGAATTTCAGCAAGCCATGTTCTTCGTGTTCTTAGAAATGACCATAGACGTCCTTACCATTTGCAACCAGTGCAAGGACTACAGCCAGGGGACGGAGAACGAAGAATGACATTTTGTCAGTGGATTCTTGATAGAACTGATAATAATAGGGAGTTTTTAAGTAACGTTTTATGGACCGATGAGTCATGCTTCACTAGACGTGGGGTGGTAAAATTTCATAATCAACATATTTAGTCGCATGAAAATATGCATGCAGTTCGGGAAAGAAATTTTCAGCATGAATTTAGTGTGAACGTGTGGATTGGTATCTACCGTAATCGACTATTTGGACCCTACCTTTTGCCTGCAAGGTTAAATGCTGCGACCTTCTTGGAATTTTTAAAGGCTGAACATGCAAATATGTGGGATGATGTTATGTTAGATTTAAGAAGATTGGCCTGGTTCCAGCTTGATGGTTGTCCAGCTCATTATTCGAGAATAGTTAGCAACTGGCTGGACGAAAATTATCCAGAAAGATGGATCGGCCGTGGAGGACCAGTCGCCTGGCCTCCACGATCCCTTGACCTAAATTCATTAGATTTCTTTGTGTGGGGATTTCTAAAAGAAAAAGTGTACCAGACTCCCGTAACCACAAGAGATATGCTAATACACAGAATCAGGAATGCATGTGATGAAATAAGGCCTTATTTGAATAATGCTATACCACGTTCCATCATTCGTAGATGTGAATTGTGTATTGAACAATTGGGTTTACATTTCGAGCAACTACTTTAGATTTTGTATGTTTGTCCTAACTATCCAATAGCATTTTAGTTGTAAATAATTAATTTGATTTATTAAAAATAATACTGGAAAATTAAACAAATTAATATTCTGTTTTTTTGTGTGTTTATTTGGAGTTAGGAATTATTGCTGTGTTTAAAAACACAATCTAAACGATCATCTTAATTACTTGTAATGCCCAAATCGAAAATGTAAAAAAAAATATTATTTTCCCATAAATAATTAAAAATGCATCGAACCTTAAAAATCGAAATATCTCAAAAACGGCTAACTAGAAGGAAAACTCACAAGAGAGCTTTTTTATGTTGAAAAGTGCGAAGAACCAGTTTTTTATTCAAAAAGTAAAAAATTGCATTAAGAAAAAATTTTCGGTCATTTTAATACACTACAGGTACAGTAGAGAGCGCCCTCTAGCGGCTACAGTAAAACTATGCCCATGGTTCTTGTCGTACCAAAAAGCCCTTGTATACCAATTGTCACTGTTATACATCAAATATTGTTCGAAATATTTAAAAAAAACTATTTTAGAAAGTAAATTTAAACACCCTGTATTTCGGAAGCCACGCATTTTTCGACCCATGTTTATATAGACTTTATGCATTAATTTGAAAAGTTCTATCGAATCTTAAAGTTATGCAACAATAAACTGAAACACCCTGTATAATTGTATTTAGCTAAATTACCTTTCTTATTAGTTTACTCCAACGTTGGCTCTAATGTGAGAAAATAGAAAGATTTAAATTAAGGTTACCTCGTTTATGATGCCTGAGTGTTTGCTACTGAATCTACTAAACTAACTTGCTGGAAAACTATATATATATACCTCAATTCAGAGTGAAAATTGATTTAATTAATGTGAATATTATTTCTATTATTTGCACGATTATAGTAAGTATATCCATATCCAGCCTACGTCATTCAAGGTAAGGCATTTATATATAGCACTTATCTACTTTCAGAAAAGGGTGTCAACAAGTATTTTAAAAGATAGAAAAACCAGACTGTATTAACTCAAGGGAATAGTTTTAATTATACTATCAGGACGAATATGAGGACACCTCAAATGTGAAAATCCATCAAGTCATTTAGTCTGTAGCCCGTGAAATAGAAATATCATGGTTGAAGTTTCCGTTTAAAATCCATCATTTTGGTTCTATAAAAATACCTGAGGCAAAGGATAAAATGTGTCGTCCCCCTCACCCTCATTAATTCATAATTCTGCGCCTTTCGTGACAGCGCGCCCTCACTTGTTTACTGCTTGAAGCCGGTCCTGAAAATATCCAGAATCACTCGCACTGTCAACACAAATCTAGGGACATCTCGATTGTCAAAAATCATCAATATAAATAGGAGAATTCAACGAGAAAAATCCGTTATTTTACTTTTATATGATTTTAATATACTCGCGCTAAGCCGAATCCAACAACACCTCGTACGTCAAAATTCGTCAAGCCGTTTGAACTGTGTCTCGTGAGGTAGATTTTCTGTCTACACACTCTTGCTGAGACAGTCGAGCAAAAAGTGAAATTCTATTGCTATACTGAGATTCGGACACCTCGTACGTCAAAATTCGTCAAGCCGTTTGAACTGTGTCTCGTGAGGTAGATTTTCTGTCTACACACTCTTGCTGAGACAGTCGAGCAAAAAGTGAAATTCTATTGCTATACTGAGATTCGGAACATGATTACGGTAGCTATATTTATATGCACTTCATTTTTGGAGCGGGTAAAGATAGCGAGCTAAAATTCGGGTTGATGAAATTGGTTCCGTATACAAACATAGCGAAGCTGTGTAGCTTAGGTATAAGAATAATTCCTCATATTTATCTTTAGCAACATACCAACATAGTTTCGAATCCTCTTGATTGAAGGAATTAAGTTATTGTGATATTATAAATGGAATATCTCATGTTTTACTACATAGATATATTAGAGATCCTTCCAAAGGTATAACATACTGTGGCATTTTGATAATTGGCTGTGAGGTTATCAATAATTCAATATACAATACCGCTTAACTTTGACAGCCCACTAGTGAGTCATTTTGAAAGATAGCAAGCTTATATTATAGCTTATAAGCAGCTTCAAAATGATCCCCCATTCCACTGAAAAATATTGTCCACAATAGCGCCTCACCGCCATCGTGAACTATTCAGCTGTCAATTCTACAATAAAAAATAGTATGTATGTTATAATTTTATCATTCTGAATATCAACTTGATAACTTGACCCAATCAAAAAATAAGAGGGAAAGGCGTACTTTTTGAAAAGTATAATAACAAATATGATAAAAACTCAAGCCAGCGTAACTTCTGGAACTCATCACGTGGTTGCCTTGCCGATGATACATCTCAAACAAATTTTTGTTGGTTAAGACCTTTTTTAACGAAATCCAAGGGCGCCCACAAAAAAAATTCCCAGGGGGCAATCATCGTTAAGAGTTCACCTCCCCTGCAGGCGCCCATGATTGACGACTCATACGACACTAGAAATAATTTCCAAAATTGATTACTATACCTATTAACTCTACAGATTTATTCCAGAGTTCTTTCACGTACAGTGCTGCAGTTTTATACGATGTCTTAAGTCCTGAATATAAAAACGTGTCCTTAAATTGCTTCAAGAAAGCTGTTAAATCTCATATCTGCTTCGATTCACAGTTTAAGTTAAATAATATTTCTTTACTTTGTGTACATAAAGTTTTTTACATCTGCTACTCAACAACTTTTGTTTTTTTGCATGGGTGTGTAAGAGTGTTGCTAAACTTCGCCACCATTTACAATTCTTGTTTTTCTGTATGGAATTGAACAAGATGATTATTATTATCATTATATCTATTTATTTATATGTCTTTCAGCTGACAGTTCTTTTTTATAGTACCGTGTGTGGCTAAGATATCTTTCACAAATAAAATCAAAGTACTTTTGTTGATCAGAAATACTGAACTAATCCTCATTGCTCTGGATAGTGTAGTTATATTCCCAGAACATATACGTTTCATGACAAAAGCAGAATGAAACAAGTATTAGTCGTTCTTGAGAGAATTAATATTCCATGGGTAATATTTCTGGATTACAATGCAGACTCGTCTTAGCAGTGATAATGCTATGTCGTCAGGAAAAGGCAAAAACAATTCTTTAGGATTATAACCTCAAAGTAAACAGTAAACAACAGCAAATCTTACCTGGCAAAATAGAGTAGCACCCCATCATTCTGGGCCACAAAACAAAGTCCAACTTGCCAAACCAGCGACAATACACAAGAAAGTCACTCGTGATCGCGCCAAAGTCGTGTTTTTGTCCTTCGCAAAAGCCGCGCACTTCACGACTGCCGGATGTATCGTGCTCGGTGCACGTGCACTCGACGACTGCCGGCAATGCTCGAAGAGTTCGCGACCGACGCCGATCCGACGTCCGTCGCGACGGCGGTGTTTGAAATGGTCGCTGCTTATGGCGCAGCCGCGGCAAAGAGGTAGTTCTTCAGAGAAATTCCACGGTAATTTCAACCTGATGGTAAAAAAATTAAGCTCACCGTACACGATTATTTGTGACGGTATTTTACTTTACATGGACTAAGTAACTATGTCTTCATACGCAACACAGCCTGTCAACCAGATGTCTTCATTGTCAAAACTCATCTCTTGGAAGATAATCTCGGGGTAGTAGAGATTGACTTCGCTGTACGTGGTACCGGTGGGGGGTGGAGCTCGTTCTTTCGCAATATTCGTGCTTACTTCTATTTGACGTCCTGAAGTACTCGGGTCTACGATGTCCTCATAAGTAAAGGAAATTCTTCCTTGACCATGTACCTACTTGATTCGGGAATCTTCCCTCTGATAGTAAACGGTACATATTCGCAAAAACTCAGTAATGGGGATTAGAAGCAGCATTTGGGTACCTCTCACGATAAAGCTGCAGCACTAGCATTGCATTTAAAATCCCCATAAATGAGGTGCATGTAAGGTATACACAGACATGGTGGCGCTACACAACCATGAATCATTAAAGTGGTATTATCTGTCTTGGTGTCACTACGTAGAACGACACTGTCCGTCACTCTAAGCGACTAAGAAAAAAATGTGCAGTAATGGGAACTAAACGATCGTTACAGGGTGTAGATTTTTATATTTTTCTGATAACTATTATGACTACCCAAAATAGTGAAAATATCATCACCTAATAATAGCATTTTTGTAATCATTCGTCACTGGCAAACTATTGTTTTCAAACTAAAGTTTAAATATTTTCACTCTTATTTATCACCGTTAACGTTTTTATCCATTTTCAGAGGGTTACAGAGGGTAAAAATGCAAGAAGTGGATTTACTACTCAGGCCTAGAAAAAACGGATACTTTTACTTTACATGTGACGATTTCCTATACATTTGTGTCTTCTGAATACAAATCCGTTACCGTTTTTGCTCAATCCGCCTGCTGTCTTCAGAAATTGTTAAAAACCTTCATAAAAATGATATTTCAAGGGCGATTGATTGTGCAGATGCGATATATGATTTCGGAGAATTATTGACCTTGGGAAACTGATATTTTGTCGACACCTTACTACTAACACTATTTTCACTATTAATTATCACTTTTTGCCTTTGTACTCACTTTGAGGAGGTTACCGATTAACACCTTTTTGAACGTGTAACATTACACTTAACACTGGCCAAGTTTTCCCATCAATGTTGAGCTACGGTTGCTTGACGACCACCGCCTGCGGGCCCGCTTTCCCACCCTGCCCAGCCGTCTGTTCTGGGGATCCGAACACCTGCCCCGTAGCACTTTTAGGTGTGGTTGCCATGACGGCGTAGCAGTCGTCAGGGACTCGCCGGGTACTGGAACTACTCAATTGCCCACTGTCACCATGAAGAGGTGCCCAGAGTGGTAGCACACATTAAAAAGAGCAATTTTCGGAATACAAGTGTGCCTCGGAATTCATAAACCACATGTGCAGAGCCAATCACTCTTTAAAAGTCTTCATTTTTCGGAAGTCTTTAATCGATTTCCCAAAGATGGAAGGGTGAACCAAAATAAATATGAATTTCATTCTAGGGTCAAAAATACTCACATATCGCATGTGCACAATCAGTCGCTCATGAAAAATCTTCGTGTTTCTGAAGATTCTTAGCAATTTTCTTAAGCAGGGAGATTGAGCAAAACTGACGGATTTGTATTCAGAAGAAACAAATGTATCGGAAATCATGTGTCACATGCCACGCCTTTTTTATAAATGAAGAAAATGGCGATGTCTTTCTTTTTTTTAATTTATAAAAACGATAAATAAAATCAGACAATGCAAAAAATCGCTGGAGAGAAAGACTGATTAAAAATCTACTCTCTGTTATTTTATGAAGCAAAACTACTCATTAAAACACGCGTACTTAAAAAACCATGTACATTTTTATAAAAAAAGTAAGGCAAAGACAAAGGTAAGAAAAAATTAATAAAGTAATGCACCCTCAAAAAGTTATCAATTTTTCTGAAAAAGTCATGGCAGCTCAAAAATCAAAATCATGCTCAATGTAATGGAGTAAGCTCGAGAGAAGGTGTCATTGTAGGCACTGCCCCATATTTTAACACGAAAAATGCCAAACAGAATGAGGTACACTCTAAGGATTTCATTCAACAATAGTCAATATATAAATATTTATAAAAGCGTTCATTAGAATGATATTTTACCTGCTTATATCGGGGTTCTTTTTTCTCAAGAAAAAGGGGTCGCTTTCAGCAAAATCGGCTACAACCGACGACGAAACAGTCACAAACCTGGAGTACGAAGGAGTTTTCCTCAATGCCTTCCCAGTGAAAGGACGCTGATATTGTAAAGAAACTTGACGCCCACTTGAGCCTAAAAATAGATGGAGTCGCACCAAACAACAACCAAAACAAACTACTCAAGGTAAAATAGGTAAGAAAGAAGGTACAACTGCCTAAGCTGGGAATTGGGGCCCAATATCTCAAAATTTGGATACGAAATGAAGGGCTTCAGCAGAAACTGACTGACACGAGTTTTCCTGGAAGCTCTCCCCCAGTCACATAACATACACCTAAGTAGGTGTTATGTGCCCCCAGTCAGTTGACTGGCAGTCAATGTCATAAAGTAGGCGGGCGTACCAAAATTCCACCGCAACCGAACTTACCTACATACTACATCGCTGGTTGCCTATGAGAAGACCTTAGAAAGCCAACTTTTATGCTCGGGAAAAAACATTGATAACTGATGACAAGTGTCTTCTGACAATAAAAATCAACAATTATTAAAGGTTGCTATTAAATCTATTAATCTACTAAAATAATTAGCACAAACAGCCGCAATTGCGTAAAATAAGGTTGTGTTATTTCCCAAGATTGTGATATTGTATCAGGCGAGACCATCTAAAGGTTATAAACAACGTTACAGGTAACAGAAGTCAGTTTTCTAGGATCCAACGATGTTTTATGAGGAAATTTCTGGGATAAAACGAGTCATTAGATAATAAAATAATATAACACCCTAACATAATACTGAGACGCTAAGAAAGGAATACACAATATTTGTGAAATCATACTTTCAAGATTAGGTAGTTTTAAGCTCAATAGATCAAAAAATTATTAAATTTGGTAAAGGAAGATCATTGAAAAGGGTTTGGCCTAGGAATCAGTACTCTATCATTAATAAAGAGAAATGGAAATAACTGGTAAGTGATCAAAATAGTAAAGAAAAAGTTTTATGATTTTGGCACGTTACACACCTGTAAGTAAAAATACGTATTTGTAGGGCTGTGTAGTTCGCAAATCCACCCATTGACTTTTCACATCCTGGAATCCCCTGAAAATGAGTAAAAAGGCAAAAAGTAACAAATAAGAGTGAAAATAGTTACAACAGGGTTAGAAAATATTAGTTTGCCGGTGACGAATGTTTCCAAAAATCACCTTTAGGTGATGGTATTTCCACTATTTTACGGCTTGTTTGGGGACATTAAGAGGGGTGGTGGTGGTGCGTTTAGAGTGAAATCGACTTATTTTTGTTGGTAGGTACTACAGGAACTGATTTTGATTATTTTCATCAAAATCCGATTTAAGCCGAAAATTGCCCTTATTACTATGAAAAGGTTAGTGTCTCATACATAGCGCTAGACGGTGCGGTAGCCAACTATATGAGTACCTATATATGAGCATATTGTTGGCTATAGCGCTATGTACGAAACACTAACCTTTTCAGATCAGATTTCTAATTACTGCAGAGAGGAGAAACAAGCTGTGACAGATTCTCTTTAGTCACGCCATAATATCTTAATTCATCTCGGATAATTTTTTGGACGCCGGAATATAGTATTTTGGTTGGCTATCTTCAGGTAGTATATGTTATAACGAGCAAAGAGGTGCTGAAAATAAAGTGGTCTCACTTTTTATCGTAACAGCATTTGGGTCTTCCCTGGAGAATGTTATGCCCCGTTCTTACATTCTCGTATAAGCGAGCTTCATTGATCGCGCAATAAGTAAGGTACCCGAAATTTATCTGGATTTTTATCAGAACTGGAATTGCCCAATAAACCTAGCTATTTCTATGTAAACTCGTGACGTTCTCATACGCAATCTCTGCTCCCAGAGATTCCCCTTGGTGCTTTACAGACTAAATAAGTCTCCTGGGGGGAGAGTTACACGCGTTTCTGGCAAGACTCCCTACCGCCTTCACCCTTATAAGGCCTTTTACGGCTGCGTTTGGCTCTTTTAAATTTTAATCGCAGACGCAAATTTTAATAATCCCAGGTAAGTTGATTGCCTTGCGGAAATTGCTAGCTGGGATGTGCGCGGATATATTGAAGAAATCCGGCGGAAATTGAGCTTTTGGAGTTAAGGGTAAGACAGGATACTGAGTTTCCATCTACAGGATGTTGGCTATCCTTCGGCATTGTGACACATTGTTGCCGAACGTTTATACGTATCCATAAGCCCACGTCGCATGCATCAAAATACCTATATCCATCTATCGAAGAAATAAACTAAACACAAATATAGTCACGCATACCTGTATATACACTTAATCAGACACCAGAACGTTGACCTAACACTAACAGCCGGTAGGTCTCAGTGTTACAAAATGGATCAGAAATATTTTCCCCAGAACAAGCTCAAAACATTTCCATAATGGGAAGGGGGTTAGGCCTAGCTGGTTTGGTTACCCGTGTGTAAGACAAGGATAGCTAGATCACATCGACGGTGCATACCTGTTCTGTTTTCTCTATGGATGCAGGTATACCAACACATAATTGACAAAAAAAATGTGCAGATGGATCAGTGTACGAGTTTTGTGTAGAATCATGAGGAAAGAAATATATTGTTTTTCAGCAGAAGACAGTTTTGCGTCATTAAAAATGGAATAAAATAGCCCACAAATATCCAACGATTTAATTTTCCCAAAAAAAATCCCCCATATATCCTAGAATAATCTCCCAATGCAATTACAAATCCCCCAATGGACGAAACTCCCCAATATGGCAACTCTGCATGCACCGCTGCGTTGTCTTTCACGCCATCTTCCTGGTTTAGGATTGGCACTGTATACAGGGTATTCATTTGGAAACTTCCCACCATGGATTTATCGACAACCACTGATTAAAAGAAAAAACTCCGAGGGGGACAACTGTTTAACCAAAAACTACTTCACCCCCTTTCATCCTCTGCCCCCCAGGTTCATCCCCTTAAAAAAATTAAATGACAAGGAGTATCGGTATCGAATCCTTTATTTTGACGTTTGAATTCTTGAAATCGGCCGATTCGTTTTCAAGAAAATTAGAAAAATCTTTATTTATCTTAATTTGTTTAGATAGAAAACACGAAAATATCACTTTTTATTTCAATAACTGTTCAAAACGTTGCTTGTTATTGGCGAAACAACGATATAGGCGATATTTAAATTCCTGACGGACATTTTCAAAAACATGTTGTGGCAGATTTCGATGACGCGTTGACGAAGTTCTTCCAACCTCTCAGGCTGGAAATTAAACAATAGATTTCAAATGGCCCCGTAGAATCAGCGGATTGATGGTATTTTCCAACATAATCCAAATAAATAACTCCATTCAAATTTCCATTAATAAACAATGGCCCAATCACTTTGTTTTCTAAAATGCCTGCCCGTATATTAATTTTTTGGGTACTGAGTATGCCCTTCTACACAAGCATGAGAATTTTCATTGCTCCAGTACCTGCACTTATGCTCATTAACAAATCCATTTAGATAAAATGTACATTCATCACTGGACCAGATATTTTTTACATGAATGGTACTATAATCGCTGCAGTCATTTTGAATGGATTAAATTTATGAAACTTAGTAACTGTGTGTACAGAACCTAATGAAATACCAGTCGCAGCTACAATTAGCGTAATTAGGATTTATTCCAAAATGACCCAAAACTTCAACTTGAGCGGCTTCTTCCAAAACTCTCGGATGATCACTTTTTTCATTTGCAACAGATCCAGTTTTAAACGTGACGGCAGTTTGTCGAGCACATTGATTTTGATTAGAAACATTTACTCTTTTGGTTAGTGTGTAAACCATTTTGGAAGTCAAATCTGGATCAATAAATAAATTTTCGCTATTACAAGATCGTAACAAAGGTAACTGACAGCAAACTAAATTCCTTCTGTCCCTTAGTAACAAATAACTGAACAGTTATAACAATAAATACAGTTCGCTTAGGTTATCTGTGTTGATGAAAAGAATGCGGAAAAAAGTTCGGGTTGTTATTTGCGTGTTGCCACGTATAACCTTCCGAATAGCTGTTTATGTTGGTAGTTTCCGTTTTAAACGATAAACGAATTATAGATTTGGCAAACCCTAACGGGCAACATTTTGAGCATTTATTGAAATAAACAGTGATATTTTCGTGTGTTTTTGTTTTCTATCTGAACAAATTGACATAAAGATTTTTATAATTTTCTCAAAAACTAATCGACTGATGTTGAAAAATCAAACGTCAAAATAAAATACCATTTAAACAAGCTATTACTCGATACCTCTAGTCATTTAAAATTTTTAAGGGAATGACCCTGGGGGGGCGAGAGTGAAAGGGGGTGAAGTAGTTTTTGGTTGAAAAGTTGTCCCTCTTGACAAATCTTTTAACGTGTCTCGGCGTTTTTTTCTTTTAATTAGTGGTTTCAGTCCAATAATAGTTACGATAATCATTGCTAATCGTACGCTTTCCGTTTCTTGAAATATATGAACGTGCTGGTCACGCACTGTACACGGCTGGTTATGGTCTAATGTCTTTCTTAAATATATTGACTTTAACAGTATCCCCAGCAGTTGGATTGCCCAGAGCTCCTTGAGCTATGTAGGGCACACAGGAAACTCGGTTTCAGGGGTCCTAGGGCAGAAAGGAGTCCTGCGCCCTATTTTGCGGTTGGGGAAAATTGATATTTTGATTTTTAGGCACTTGGAAGTTCCCCATCAAGCCGGGACCCTGTGAACCCATATCATTGATCAACGTATTCTTCAAGAAAATGCACAACCATATACTGTACTTGAACGTTCTCTCAAAATTTCCGTTGTCACAGCCTGTAGGCAAGTAGGATCCTAATAATACTCTGAAGCCCAATAAAAACAGATTAAATTTTTCTTCTGAAAAAAATTGCTCTTTCTCAAACATGATATTAACCTTCTAATGCAAAATCACCCCTCAACCACATTTGCAATTATTTCTGAAGTTACATATTCTTAAAATTTCTCAGCAACGGTAAAGGAAATACTGTTTCCTCCAGGAACAATGTGAGAGGTAGCAACGCTTATATCACAGAATCTGTAACCCGTAAGCTACACTCAGACAAAATCCTCAATACACTTTTCAGCCTCAGACATAATAAACGATCGGCTGCAGGAAGCGCGCACCGCTCTTTACAGTGCCAAGCGGCGGTAACACGACGCGTGCTCCGAACAAGTTCGGACTTATCGGTTCTTTCCAAGCATGAATTTCCGATAGTCCCGAATGGTCTTATATGGCCAACCAGATCAAAGCAGCTCGTAGTAAGGCAACACTGTAGACTTGGGTAGTATTCGAATACTCGGTATTTTGAATCCTATTAAGAACACATTTGGCTGGTATTCGAATACATTTGTGTGTCTGGTATTTGGTGTTCGACTGAATACTTTTTTGGTCAGTACTCGGTATTGTCAATTCTAAGTACCGTTTCTGAATCCAAATATTCGAAGACCCACTTCGTTTTCGAATTCCGGTATTCGAACCCTGTATTGAAATCTTTTTTTTTAATGGTGTTAGACTATTTTTATGAATATTTCATTAGCCATTGCACAAATTAAGTGTGTTAAAACACCTTGGACGGTTGTTGTGAATGGCACAAACAAATGAGCTACGCAAAGTGACAGGTCGGTTAAGGTACGAGATTAGAGCTATGCACTCCTTGTGCTTGTTCAGGATTGTCATTTTATGATAATTATAAATTTTACTACGTGTTCTAATTTGTGTATGATACCAGATAAAGTAGATATATAAAAAGGTAGGTAAGTTTATCTTTTAAGTATGTAAATAAATTGTGTAAGATTCATACATTTTCCTATTAAGTTTTATTCTAATTCTATATAAAAATCTGATAAAAATCAAAACATGTTTTTTATTATACAATTAATTTGTCTAACCTCACTGTGACACTGTGTATCAAAATATTATTTTAAGTTTCAATTCATTCATGCATTTTCAATTTTTATTATATATATACCTATACTAAGTGAGATATAAATCCGAACACCCAGATTAAATGGTTTTATTTTAATAAAATTTTGTATAAGTACTTAATGAAGCATAATAAGTAAGTAATAGAAATTTCAAAATGATTGCACTGCTTTAAAGCCCTTTGACCTTTAATAATGTGTGGATGCACCCTGATGTGCTACGCATTCTCCAACGCGCCTAGGCATGCTTCTGATCAGGTGGTCAATGTCCTCATGTGGTATCTCATTCCAGGCAACCACCAACTCCTCTCGAAGTGCTTCTAGAGTCTGAGGAGGACGTTGCAAATTGAGCAATCTCCTACCCATCATATCCCACACGTGCTCAATTGGGGATAAGTCGGGAGATCTTGGTGGCCATGGTAACAATGTGACATCATTATGTTGAAAGAAGTCTATTGTGACTCTTGCAACATGTGGTCGGGCATTATGTTGTTGGAAAGTTGGATCTGCCAGGGTGTCAAGATAGGGTAAAAGATGGAGTTCTAGAACTTCGTGGATATAACGCTGCACGTTCATGTTACCTCTGATGAAGATTAAAGGTGACCTGGAACCATAAGCTTCTAACCCTGGCACGACCATCGTGCATGCCTAAACAGAATTGAGACTCGTCACTAAAGACAATACTGTTCCATTCCTGATCCCAGAGTGACCGTTGTCTGCAGCACTCAAGGCGATTACGTCGGTGTTCTCGAGTTAAAGGGAGGACCCAGTGTGGCCGGTATGAAAATAAGCCACAACTTCTCATTCGTCGGTAAACACTTCGCATGCCAATAGGTCTGCCGTGTTCTGCAAACCATTCATTTGCAATGAACCTGGTAGTGGAGAAACGGTCCCTTAAGGCCAATAATCTTAGGCGGCGATCTTCACGGTCTGTTGTTCTACGGCGGCGTCCAGTGCCCCTTGCTCTTTGCGTACGGCCTTCTCGAAGCCATGCCTGACACTGCACTCTAACTGCAATTGCCCGAAAAGAAAGTCCAGCTTCCCGAAGTCCCACTATACGGCCCCTATCAAACTCACTAAGTTGACGAAATCGTACAGGTCTCCGTACTCTAGGCATCGTAACCGATCGTAAAGGATGTCAAGAACCAAAATCCGCCAACGTTGATTCTTTACTGCGGCTGAAATATTCATTTTTAGAGCGTTAGTGAATTCAAAAAAAGCAGTATAAAAACCGGAATGTCCAACTGATAAGGCTGAAAATTTTTTCACTTGTTATTTACAGTAAGATAAATACATTCACCAACTTTTATTAAAATAAAACCATTTAAACTGGGTGTTCGGATTTATATGTCACTTAGTATATATGAGCAGTAGTCATTGCCAAAGCCAACGACCCGTTGGTCACAAAATACAATTAATTGTTAATTGGGAAATTGGCAAATCTTTTAGGCTCAAGTTGACTCTTTTGACGATAAAATCAAGCTAACGGCATGCTCTATGGAGCCATCATCAGGATTCTGAAAACACAATTGTGATGCTAGCAAAGAAAACAGGACAGATTTAAATTGTCAGACAACTTACTCGTCGGTGAGGTTGCACCCACAAGGTGTTTCAAAACGAACGTAGAGAAGATCGAACTTGTAATCAGTACAAAAACAAAAGGACGGGGACATTGGGCTTGTTGAAAAACGACAGATACCTTCGTTACATGTTGAAAATATCAATCCACCCGAACAAATTAAAAAGTATTACACGTGAGAAGACATTTTGGTGAAACAATCGGAATGCAGTCTCTAACCTTCTACTTCCGCTACACGTGGAGAGGGGGACGGCACAGAAAGATAAAGCGTCGACAGATGACAAGTGATTGACGCGACGGACCGTGGAACTGTAAACCTCCCTGACCAACTTTGAGTATGAAGTATACGAGGGACGCTCGGTAAACCTCCACCCAAAATTACTAAAATGCTGAATTAACTTGTTTTGGAAAAAAGTGTGTAGTTCATATGAGTGTAAGAATGTGTGATATTGATACAACCTTGAAAAGATGGGTTATGTGAGTTTATATTAAAAATGTGAGTGAGAAAATGTATTCTAATTTTGTGAAGATGTTGGTTCAATTTGGATATGTACCCGTTCTAGCTTTTCGCAATTCGACAGGTAGGAATAAATGACACTGAGCTGATTAACATCAGCCTTTTTATTGCAATGATCTGTCATGAAAATGTGGGACATTTCTAAAAATAAACGTTTTGAGAGTCTTTTTTCTTTATCAAGAACCTCAATACTGCCATAATTCATAGAGTGACCTGTGTTGTTAGTATGAGATGCCAAAGCACATCTCTCTGGATGTAATCTGGCGTCACTTTTGTGTGAAGTTATCCTGCCTTTCAGCGACCTAGAAGTTTGGCCTATATAAACTAAATTACAGTTGTTGCAATTAATACGATATACAGTATTAGTTGAATCAAGCAACTGAACCTTATCCTTCATTTTGGACAACAAACTGTTGACTGTGAGCACTGATTTACAAGCAAAACGACAATTAAGGGAATTATACAGCCTGATCAATTTTGGTGTTAGTTCTTTGATGTATGGCAAAACAACATAATTAACTCTGGAAATAGGAGCAACCACTGTAGTGCTGTTGTTCTCATTGGTTGAAGAATTAATGGGTATCTGGTTGAACTGACCAGTGTTGTCAGTTTCACTATTGTTATTCGTCATTGGCAAAATATTCGGAGGAGAGGTGAACAAGATTTTGTTAACCAAATACTTAGGATAGCCATTGTTGATAAATAAGACTGAAAGCTTCATTAAATTCGAAAGATGGAAAGTACTGTCAGAGATTTTAATAACCCTGTTCTTCATTTGTTTCAACAGGTTTATTTTTATTTTAAGTTCATGGTAAGACCTGAAGTTCAGGAACCTTCCGGAAGAAATTGGTTTCCTGTACCAGTATGCCAGCAATATATTGTCATTGGTACGAATCAATCTTGAATCCAAAAAGAGAACAGATTGATTGTCATCTTCTTTTTCGATGGTGAACTGGATGTAGGGATCATAACTGTTAAAAACCTCAACATTATCATCCACCCTATCATAAGGAAGACAAACGATTATATCGTCCACATACTTTTTTATGAAAATTAGATTGTATGGCAATACTTGAATAACAACATCAAGCAGGTCATCCATTACATATTCTGCCAAAATTGGAGATAAAACAGAGCCCATGGGGCAGCCATGTGTTTGTGAAAACACTTTGTTATTAAAGGTAAAATAATTGTTCTGGAAAAGGTACTCTACGATATTGATGAAAGAATCCAGAGTTAGGTTGCTGTGTTGGCAAATTAGATCCCAATGTTTGTTGACTCGCAATAACATATATATATATACATATAGGTGAAAAATTAAAGCTTCCGCTTTTTGTTGGGTACTTCGACAAGATTTAAGCAAAGAGGACTCTTTATACTTTTTTTAATTCTCTCTAGCTTTCAATGGACTTTGCCATCATCATCAGGAGAGTAGTATGTGAGAATGTTGCTAATTGTTGTTTTCGTATAGGATGAGGGAAACGTCCAGTAACATGGTGAGAGCTGAATAGGTTGCACAATAGTCAAAATTTATACAAAACATGACAGAAACACGTTAAAAACAGATTAAAAATTATTTTAAAAAATTAGAACATTCCATGACCACTAATTGTGCAATCATCAGGTGGTTTCACGATGTAATGTTCTAATTTTTTAAAATAATTTTTAATCTGTTTTTAACGTGTTTCTGTCATGTTTTGTATAAATTTTGACTATTGTGCAACCTATTCAGCTCTCACCATGTTACTGGACGTTTCCCTCATCCTATACGAAAACAACAATTAGCAACATTCTCACATACTACTCTCCTGATGATGATGGCAAAGTCCATTGAAAGCTAGAGAGAATTAAAAAAAGTATAAAGAGTCCTCTTTGCTTAAATCTTGTCGAAGTACCCAACAAAAAGCGGAAGCTTTAATTTTTCACCTAACTGGTCTAGACGACAATGACCACGTCTCAAGTTATATACATATATATATATACAGCTCGGATTGTATTGGCGCCCTGTGCTGATACCTAAAAACTGTTATGAACGTAAGCATAAGCATAAGTAGTCGACGACGCCATTGTAAGTATTCTTATTTTCGCCAAGGCATGTACCGAATCTAGATTACCTTTATAAAATAGCTGATGCTCTTATTTTAATAGATACCATCCTCCAATTATGGGAGGTTCTAATGCTGCAGCTGTTAGCAACGGTGCAAGAGCCAAACGCCGGTCTTGCGTTAGATCAAGTAAAAGGTATCCGCACAAAAAATTTACTCATACTCAAGTTTTACAAACCCAATAAAGTATCGACTATGGATATCGTATCGACAACTTTGTGAAGATAACGAGGATTTATCTGACTATTATGCAATAATTAATGTGCAATATTGTAGATGTAAATCTGGCAAGCAAACCTTAGGCACCCGTGTTTTTATATGCTCTCCACGTGGTTGGAGTTCGTTATCCTTCGAAAAAGTTGACCCAAACCATTTGATATGCCTTAAGTAGAACAAAAAAAAACTAAAATGAATCGACTTTGAACTGACCTGGTAAAGGTCATAATCAAAGACAACTAAACAGCCACGACTTTTCCGTGCCTTTGGAAAGCGAACTATGCAGTGAATGTTTTTGAATTCTCGAGCAACTAGTGCCAGTAAAAAATAAACTTGCTCTAAAATTGACCTTGTAACGATCATGGCCAATATCTGAATGGCACCTCCCTACAAGGTTTTTAAATAAAATTCTTTAGTATAACAACTCTTTAGTCCGAGAAACACAATCGGCATATTCACCTTTTTTGCAAATCAGGCAAACTTCCTCCCCCTATGTCTCAGAAACAGAAACTAATCATAGGAATGCTTTGGTCCCATGAGAACCTATTTTCCATATTTTGGAAGATCCATGACTTCAAATAAGTTGACACTGCACGTCCCACACAACGCAGTCATCAGTTCATAAGTTAGCCCGCCCCTCTGAGAAATAGGTTAGCCATGAACTAGTATAGCAAAGAAAATTAGATAAAAATAAGTCACTTTAACAAGCCCATACTAGTAATGTTCCCAGTGCCCGACCATTGGAGAAATTTGCGACCTAGAAATTCCTCTCCTGCCCTACCGGCCGGTATCGGCCATCTGGCTACGTTGTTATGAATAAACCTCGCCAAGTAGCGGTGAGAAGCCAGTCATGACACCGCCAAAACACATCTCTAAACGTTTCTCGTCTTCGACGCGGGTGTATTTGCATTTCTCCATATTTTAAATTTTAAAGACAAACGTACAGGAAAACGTGTGTCTGAAAAGTGCGTAGAATTACCGGGGTTGGAAGCATATAAACAATTTAAGCTATACACCAAGATATACCCTCCCTATCCTATGAAACTCCCACCCTCAATTTTTACCCTAAGCAAAAAGCTTTACAAAAATAATCAGAAGTCTATGAAACGTCAAAAACGACGTTTGAGCAATTTTTGTTTTTTCACTTTCTGTACTGTGACGACACTCGATTGAATTCGAAAAACTACAAAGCTTTTTCGTCCTTGGCATAGTAGCAACAGAGAGCTTTCCAAGTTATAGAGGTGCCAAGGATGTGCAGACAGACCGATGGAAATGAGTGACATGGTTCTTCGTATTTCAAGTTAAATAAACTCCAAAACATTTTTCGCGATCTCAATACTTCCTCACCAACTGGAGTGGAAGTAAAAATAGATTCCGTAAACATATTTTTGTTTATTGGTGATAATCTGTATTCCCATTTTTACCATATAAATCCATTTTTTTCTAATGAAACAAATCAATAAATTCCATGTAAAACATTCTCATGAAATTTGCGCCGCTGTACGTTTATTATAGCACAGTAATTCGATATTTCAAAAAATATGTTGCAGCTACTACTGCAAAGAATAATTATTTTACAACAACAAATCAGCTGCACGGTGGACTGCATATATGGAAAAACGGACGATTGAACTTTTCGCAAATAATGAATGTATAATTAATAATAACTGTATTGTGCGATATACGCTTATTTGGACAATGCCGATTCAACTACAATGTGCAAGCACTATGTTCGATGAAAAATTTTATTGTTGATGATCGGCAAATAGATTAGGGAGAATCATTCGATGTAGCATTATTTTTTATAAGCTACTATCATACACTACGGTTTATTCAGTAGTAGAGCAGAATATGTAGTAATCTTCAATTTTGTCTGGCCGCTAAACTAGATTACCGGTTACTGACACCACATTTCGGCCAACACGGTGATATTTTTCAAGTACCTATAAATGACACCGTGGTGGGCGAAATATCATATCAGGAAAGGATACTCACACATATGTCGTTTCGAAATAAAACAGCGCATAGCGCCATCTGTCACCACAATCGACCACTGTGGAAGGCGCATAGCTGCTATTAGTATTACTGTTAGAGATATCAGCTCGCGTTAATAGCAAGCTCTCTAAGTAATCGCTAGATGGCTGACATTTCATTTAGCGTCTAAACAAACATGGAGGTTTAGCAGCATGAAAACCACCGGATAAGTTTCAAGTATAACAGGATATCCAGCTTCCCAAAAAAATGGCGTTAAGTAGGTTGACTCTGCACTTCCCACGCAACACCGTTACCAGTTCATAAAGGATTATGTTCAGTACAAACTAGACCACTGGCGCTCCCACGGGGAGGGGGTAAAGAAGGTAATTAACCCCCCCCCGTAGACTCGAGCAGTCTTTGTTTGAAAAGGTGGTATAAAGTAAACGTCTTATAAAAAAATCTGCAACTTTAAGAAAGGATAGCGGCAACACTGCCAACCCGCTCAGTGCGCTTACGACTAGCGACTACTCTCCCACCAGCAGCAATGGTGTGCGCTTCTTCCTGTTGGAACAGGTATAGTCTCATCGATGTTCACGTGAACATCACTTAAATACCAGTAGTCGGCTGTTCATAGGCGGGGTATGAATGTTTAACATGGGTGAACTAGATTTGTCACATGCTTAATAAAGAGTGGTTGGAAACATATTGTAAGTCAAAAATTTGGGAATTACCTTTCAATTTCAAAACTTTCTAAGCGACATTTTGCTGATTATCTGAATACGCAACTTTGCCCCTATTTAAGCGACTTTGTATCCCTAAAGTTTCCGAGATTCCAATGGTGAGGATCGGATTTTAAATACCCTCTACAGGGAAATTATTTTCACCCCAGCAGAAACAGTCGTATCCAAAAATCTCCAGAATTCGTTATTTTGGTTTTTTCCATAAGCTTTGGGATGGACTTGCATAGTTAGAATATATAAATACTTTTTGTGCATACACTTCGACGCTGGGCGAAAAGGGAACAAAAACAATACTATCCGAGTTTTATTAAGAGTTATTCAGTACTTTGTACATTTCTTATGCATCACTGCAGACGTTTATTCAGAATTCTTACTATTTACTTCTTCAACTTGTCATTCGATGTGTGGAATCACATTTCTTCGAAGTTATGTTTATACTTTTTAAATGAGAATTGAATAGGAATATTGAGAAAATCTACTTGACATTTTTTGGTGCTGTTATTTTTTCTAGAAAGTGTCCCATGTTTGCCTCTCTAGAGGAAAATTCGGACAGTTGACGATGAATCCTAGATGATTCTGGTTTGCAGCAAGCGAATATACCCCAACTTTTCCAAAATTGTCTACTTCATTCTTAAAAATTTTACTTTCGAATAATTATTGTACTTGATTTCGAGCTCTGACAATTTACTGGCAAATTATCTGCTGACTAATTTGACAGTCATCAGTCAGAAGTTTCTGTACGAACAGCGGATTAGTTGTCGGTAATCAGTCTTGACTCCCTCAGCTAACTCGCAACGTTCTTATGTACGCAGTCTATACAGTCAGCGACATATCAGTGACAGCTAACTGACTAAACTAGGTCATGACTTGTCGCCGACTATCAGTTTGCTGATTCTCAGCAAACAGACTGTACGAACAAGCCAAAAGTCGACAAGACGGATGACTTTCCACCTCTTCCAAAAGCAAAATCCAAATTCAAGTTGACAGTCCTCTCAAAACCGTCAGCTTCATTAAATGTATCAACTTCCACTGCCACTTGCCCTATGCCAGTCGATGCAGCGACCACATCTTCCTCATTTTTGGCCATTGCATCGACTGACGGTGCATTATCTCAATAATCTCACGTTGCTGGTGAGTTGACCAGCACAGCATCCCGCCAGAGGTGAATCACGCCCATTGTTTTGCGTGATGCGGCCAAGTCTCGGAATCTAAACTACTTTATAAGCTTAGGCATTAAGATAGAACGCGCAGTTGCCGTTGATGCGAGAATCAGGATTTTGCCGAAAATTGAGGATGACTACCGCAGGATCAATCGCCTCTTCAGTGAGGAAGACGTGTCCCATCATACGTTCAGTGGCGGCACAGCCAAGTCTTTGGTGGTCGTGCTACTGCCCAAGATTGACATGTCCCAGCACCTGTTCAGAAGAACTGTAGACTTACTGGGCAGTGTCACCGCTGCCAAAGGTGTGGTCATGCGCAGTCTTACTGCACAGCACCTCCCAAATGTTTAAAATGTGCTTCCGACCATATGACACATTTATGTGGAGGGGCGCATCCCGCTAACAGTCCCACTCGCCGTTTCACCCCAGGAGAGATCTGGAAGTTAAAGCGCAAAGACGCAGCAAGTCATGCGCGGAAGAAGCCGTCTCAACATCTTCGGCCCCCCCTCTCTTCAACTCACTTTGAACACGCAGAATGTGAACCTAGCAACTGCGCTTAGGTACCTTCAACAAATAATAAGCGCTCTGATTATCGCCGCTCAGTGATTGCAGGCGATCTTTCCGCAGCCATTGAATGGCTAAGTACAATAGACGACCTGCAGTTATCAAAATTCTTTTTTGGAATTGTCTGGGTCTAAGAGGTGTTTCCAAAAAATGGGAATTTCATCAAACTCTATAGGATGATAATATAGAAGTAGTTCTGCTGCAAGAAACAATACTTAATCCGGGAGATCGTTTAGCTTTCTCGAATTCTGATGTTATACGCGCTGACAGATTCAATGGTAGGGGTGGTGGCTTGGCTGTTCTCGTTGAACGTGGTATTCACTATCACAGAAACACAAACGCCGAGATGCATCCCATTGAAGATCACCTCGGTGTATGTCAGGTGCGATGCCAGGCTGCGAGAGGAGGACTTGGAAGTCCTTCTGGGCTGTTCGGGTCCTCTTATTGCGGCAGGGGACTACGACTGCAAACACCGATCATGATACTCAAGGCTCAACTCTACTTGAGGGGTTCGGCTTTACAAGCATATGATGCGAAACGGGTATCTTATTCACAGCACCGAAGAGCCGACACACCATCCTTGCAATCACCTTCAGGCACCGGAGGTTTGACTTTGCAACACCTAAAAACTGCAGATTTAGTATTGCTTCTAGGATCTTGTATGACTTCTCCAGAGACCAGCTACCTGTTCTGGAGGTAGATAATGGTCATTCCGCAGAGGAGGAAACTCCTCCAAGAAAAAGAGTTGATTGGGAACTATACAAATCATTTCTTAAAGAGTTTCCCAGTGTCCCGGTCATACATAATGAGAACGGAATAGATGCTGCTCCATCGGACTGGACAAGTTTCGTTCACCAAACTCTACAGCGTGCTGCTGTGCTTCCAGTGCAGCGACACGGCAGACCTTTTCTCCCTACTGACATCTGTCAGAAAATTTCTGAAAAGAGGGCTGCGATTAAGCAAGGAAAAATTATTTCAGTATATAAAACCGATCAAAATTATTTTTTGGAGTTACAAAATTAATCGAGTAGTTAAACCAATAAAGCTTACGCTATTTCAACTGATTTATTTCTTTTCTTTATTCTATGTATTTCTTCCTTTCTTTCCCTTTACCCCTAGAAAATGTTAGGTATCTGGGTAGCCAGACCTGACAAACTAACAGACCGACGAGACTTTTAACCTAAGAGCAAAGATCCACCGGACCGCTCTGACCATCGACGACGAATAGTATGTTTTAGCATAAGGCATATATTTCGCTACAGCGCCATCTATGAAACACTAACGTTTTCAAAGTAGATTTCTAATTAGTGCGGAAAGGAGAAACAATGCTGTGACAAATTCTTATAGACGACGCTACGGTATCTCTTTCCATCTCGGATAATTTTTTGGACGCGAAAATATAGGCTATCTTCAGGTAGGAGAATGTGGGTACATTCACCATATTTGCAATACACATTCACCTTTATTTGAAAACAGTTTTGCTCCCATCTCGATCACTGAAGTAACTTTTCACCATACCATATCCAATCTCGATGCATAGTATGTTCACAATGGCATGGTAGATGGCGCATCATACTTAAGAGTGATCAGCGAACCTTACTTTGCATTTCTCGTGTTGATATTTATGACACTGCACGTCCTGACGTTGACGGTAGTTTTTAGGTTAGGGAGTACATGTTTTAATTCTCCTCCTAACATTCTTTTTTAACAATTTATGTATTCATAAGTAAAATGATACCAGTTTTTGTAAGATCTGTGATTATAGCTGCAGTTTTTGTACAAGGATATGCGTCTCAATTGAAGAAATTACAGGTAAGAGATGCTTCTGTTTGTAATAAAAGAAAATGTTGATTAGTTTTCCATTCTCGGATTCTTTCAATAACACAAACAAATGAGGACATGCTAGTTGTAATATCGACCCTGATAGAAATCTTCTAATCAATTTTAGTTAGTCTTAAAACTGAAGGCAATATTTTTTCATGGCCACGTTTGTGAACAAATTAGAATGTATTTGTATGCTGTTAGCCACAGCTAATATAATATTCACTGAGTGTCCTGTATAGTAATTTGTAATGTACGCTAATTCCTAAAAATGTATTACAAGTCAAAAAAAATCAGCAGTGGTCTAAAGATTCAAAACCTTGATTTTATTGTGATATCACTGATGTATTTATCTATTCAGAGTAACTTCTGAACCTCATTTCATAATTCATGTGAGCCTTTAGATGAGATGGTTCATCTAATTATTGTAGTTACTGATTATTAATTGAATTAAATGAGGATGTGATATAAGGTATAATCTAAATCAAAGGTTATTTTGCTTCTATACACATAAACAAGCTCATATAAGTAAATATAAGTAAATTTTTGCCAATGTAATCCTTCTAGATTTTTGTTACATCCCTTTAATTTGTATTACAAAAAATGTGCTTAGTTTCCAAAATTGTACTCTTAAAATTATGTGATTAATGTAAGGTTGCTACTGTTCAGAGAAAAGAGTATTTTTCCATTGTATATAGCAGACCTCTCCAACTCGAGCACTTGGTGCTGGTGTGCTCCGGTGCTGAACCCAGCGGCACCCGTGCCGTTCCCCCTCCACGTCGACCGCACAGCCGTCGCGACAGAGACAAACATATTAGCCGACTGTGGACAGGTTTTTTAGCGTCTTAACATGCATTTTTTTTAAACGATGTCATTCAATTCTGCATGGAAGAAACCTATTTTTTGTAAATACTGATGGAAAAGCAAAATGTTTAATTTGTCACACGGTATTGAGGCCAGCCCTTCTAAGTTCTGAAGAGGTAATTATTAATTAGGTCGTAGTTATTATTTATGGTGTCGTAATGCAAGTTATATTGTTGCTTTGAAAAACGCAAAAAGTTGGTAAACGGTCGTACTGACGGTGCACTTGTCAAATAATGCTTAGTGGAGTATGCATAAATATTGTGCCAATCTCCTATAAGCAATCTCCTAAGATAATTAGTATGTCCAAGCAAACAATTTTTCGTCGGATACTTGAACTTGGTGCAGATTTAAAAGAACAACTGCGGCAACATGTGCCCATCTTGTGCAGTATTCTATAGTTCTCGATGAAAGTAAAGACATTTCTGACACAGCATAATTAGCTGTTTTCGTTAGAGGTGTCGAAAAGTCTTTACTATCACTGACGAACTACTAGACGTTATCCCGCCCAAAGATACAATGGCCAGAGAAGATATTTTTGAATACACAATGAATGACATGGGTATACTACTCAAAAGTTTGGAGCGCCAGCAATGTTATCGGAAGCACAAGGTCTTACTGGGCGAATGAAAATAAAAGTACGCGACGCTGGGCTACCTCCGATATCATCGGTACACTGCATATTACATCAGGAACAACTATGTGCAAAAACCTTCCGTAATTTCAAATCTATTATGGATGTAGCAAGGTCTCTGCGAGCAGATTGTTTTCTTTAATGAATTTGAACAAAACTAAAAACAGGTCTTTGTCTGATGCGTCCTTAGAGGCGATACTCAGAATTTCCACTGCTCAAGCCACTGTACCAAATCTTAGAAAACTCGTTCAATCGAAACGCTGTCAAAGATCATCTTAAGAATAAATGTGTTTACGTCGAAATTATGAACATTATTTTATCACCCACGCGTTGACTAGATCAAACCAATTCAAATGTCAATACGAATGTCACTCCACACTCATTTTCCGTTGGGGCTGGGAGCCGGCAAAATTAAACCTTATCGCGGATTTTACTAAACTTAGTAATAATAATCAGTAGCTCAGAGGTAAACAGCCGTAGGTCCATTTTGACTCAATTTTGAGATATTCTAGTAATATCACCTCAAAATAAAAATAATGATTAAAATATGCTATTTTTTTAAAAACCGTCTTTTTGATGTTGATACTATTTTTAATTTTGTTGAAGCTGTGTTGAAATTTTTGCCTGTTTCAGCCATTACTCGAAACTTTAGTTTTTGGATTTACGATTGTTTACCTCTCGGGTACAGATATGTAGTTTCAAACTAAATGAACAAAAAGGGCTTGGTATGCCGATGAAAGTACCTGTCATATCGACTTGAAGATACAACATGACGGTAGGAGTTTACCATAACTTATTCCTATATCAACGGTCATGACGTTTCATATTCATTTTACATACATACATACTTTCAAACATCTAGAAGCCTGGTGTCAAACTGACTCAAATGAACTTTTAAATGCAAGCATGAAGCATACAAACAGGATGTATTATTTTGATCTGTTTGCATTGCCTGCTATAGCTTTCAATCGGTACGACAGAAACTTCTGGCGAAAATCACTTTGTCATACCATGTTTTTCCAAATGAGCCTAAAATTTCCATCAAACCTTGTAGGCTTCATTGGATTCGGTGAAATTCTCTTGTCACGCTGTATCTTTAAGTCGGTATGACAGGTACTTCTGGCAGGATGCGCCCCATCTTACTGAGCTCTTCTTGTTCGTTTACTTAAAAACTACATATTATTACTAATTTTAGTCGAATCCGCGATGAAGGTATACTCAATGCCACCAGCTCCTGGGTCATTTCTATTCGCATGGTGCTACGGTTAGCACAACAGCTTCCTCGCGATGCGTATGCCGCTGCCTAATCCCTCCCCCACCTTCACGGAGTCACCACTCAGCACTGTGCTGCGAGCGGTGCTCGGCGCTGCACTGGTGGCACCCGAGTTGGAGAGGCCTGGTATATAGTATACTCTCAAGATTGTTCTTTACTTCTTTTTTTATTGTATTATGTAGAAACCGTTCGGTTCCCTTAAATGAGTTGTTATAGTGAAAATGAGTTTTGTGTTAATCATATTTTCCAGCTCTATGAACTCGTGTACATGAAAATTATAGCCATTTCAAAAATATATATCATACATTTGAAGGTCAGATATAATTATAAAGTATTATGAGTTTCACATGGTTACCTGAAAAAAAATAGAAAGGTATCATGTTTCGGAATGTTTATTTATGATAAATTCCTACAAATTTGTTAGAACAAAGGGTACTATAAATGTTTTGCAATACGGCTTTATTTATTAACTTTGTTAAAAGTAATTTCCCCCACATTCAATACACTGCTCCATCCACCAAAAAACAGTCTTTAAACCAGCTCTGCCAAGTTTCACCCAGAAGTGCGGCTCCAGCCCTCAGAAGTTTATGATATTCACATGCGGAAACAGTGCAAAGTCGCAGGGAGCAAGATCTGAACTGTAAGGAGGGTGTTCAATAAGTTTCAGTCCAGTAGTGGTCAAATACTCGGTACAGGCTTTGGTGCAGTGAGCCGGAGCATTGTCATGTTGGAGGTACCAAGTGTTCATTCTTGACTTTGGCCGCAGGTTTTTCATAGACTCAATGACTTTAGGTAGGCACTGTTACCTTTACCACTTAGCTGTGACTTCTTCTGTGTGTCCAAAACGACACGCCCCACAATCCCCCTCGCTTTTGAAAAATACAGCTATCATTTTTTTCTTAACAGATCAGGATTTTCTGACATCTACGGGTGTGTCCTCATCATCAAAGACCCAAACTTTGTTTTAAGCCTTGGTCGGCACATCGTAATAATAGAGCCAAGCCTCGTTACCTGTCACAATACTGTTTACACACCGAGATTGCCACTTATCAAACATTTTCAGCATCGTTCTGCACCAAGTCGTACGACGAGTCTTCTGCTCTTCCGTCTGACAATGCGGTACCCAGCACGAACAAAGTTTCCTTACGTGTAAATGGTCATGCAGAATTGAATGAATTGCTGGTGCATAAAGGTGTCCTCTATCTGTTGATATGTCACTATCCGGTCTTCATCAAGCATTTTCCTCACAGCAGTAATGTTTTCCACTGTTACTGACGTTCGCGGCCTTCCTTCCCTCTCGGCATTCTCCAGAATGAAATTGCCCCATTTGAATTCTCTGTACCACCAGAATATAGTCGTACGATGAGGACAATCATTCTTTAATGCAAGCGTCATTTCTTCCAAGCACTGGCCGTAAAACTACCCTTATCTCACTACGTGACCACGATGCCATAGTCCACATTTTACACTGTCAATACGAATGAACAACTAAATCAACAGACGTGCTGCTGGCGGCTACCATGCACTCATATTCATGTCACAACATGCAGCCTCTTGCGTCCGTTTGTTAAGTCATATTGCAAAACTTTTATAGTACCCTCTGTAATCCTAGATTGTATCTATTTTCAATTTTTTGTTTCAAATGCCATTCCATACATACTAAACCTAGCCTGAATGGGTTTCATTGGTAATACATTTAATGATAAACAGAATCTATATCTAGAGCTAAACTATCTTCACTATGTTTTCAATGCATTTATTCATGTATCTCATGCATATTTAAAATGAAAGTATACTTCAATAGCAACATTCAAAATAAAGATATCCTTTTTTAGAAAAACCACAGAACTCAACAACTTTCCAACTCTGAAATTCGATATGTAGCTGGATTATCTAATGTTAAATATACCAATGAAGTATTGAATAATATACTGATACCTAGAGTGGTAGGAACACCTAACCATGAAAAAGTCTTCCAATATATCAAAAAAGAACTACAAAACCTAGGATGGAACACTGATATTGATGAGTTTGAAAATAATACTCCAATATTTGGAAGATTGAAGTTCAGGAATATCATAGCAACATTGAATCCAAATGCTGACAGATACCTTGTACTAGCTTGCCACTATGATAGCAAATATTTTGAAAAAGAAGTTTTTGTCGGTAAGTTATTCTACATGCATTCTGAATACAATAAAGTCAAATGAAAAAGGTGGATTGAGATCAAACCTCCATAACAACTAAAAATAGAGAACTGTTCAACTATTAAATAACATTTTTATTTCCAAATCGCAGGTGCTACAGATTCTGCTGTACCATGTGCCATGCTCTTAAACCTGGCTAAAGAATTGAAAAATGAACTAGGTCAGCTGAAAGACAATCGGAACCTGAATCTGAAGCTAGTATTCTTTGATGGAGAAGAAGCATTCCATCAATGGGGACCAAATGATTCTATTTATGGTGCAAAACATCTGGCTGAAGTGTATGGAAGCACTGTGAGCTCAATAAAATCTGGAGAATCAGTATCCGAGTTAGAGAAAATGGATATGTTGGTTTTATTAGATTTGATAGGTCACAGGGGAACCAAGTTCCTAAGTCATTTTTCTCAAACTGAAAAATGGTAAGTCAAAGATAACATATTTTCAACTTCCATTATCTACGCAAGTTTTGCTCTCAATCTTCATTCAATTTGTGCAGGCTTATTGAGGAGAAAATAAGTGAAACTTCCGCTGGGTTCTATTACAAATAATCAAATGACTGCCTACACACGTGAGCGACGTGTCACATTTGACGCGTGTAAATGACAAATGTCGGTCGCGATTCAGTTCGCCTCGCTTCGCCTTGTGCATGTATAAGATAATACCTTCATATTAAAGGAATTTAGAATTACTTAAAACAACAGTCGACTGTTGCATGGCAATATACGAGTACTACACAATTGGGCAACTTCACAGACACTCCAGGTCTTGCACTGTAGTCATCGTTTTTACAACTGATTTCTTTGCTCTATTCCGTCCTTTCTGTCCCCTTCACCCGACTTATCTGGTATCTGGGTAACTAGAATTGACAAGCAGGCTGGCAAAACTTTAAACTAAGAGAAAATGTCCACTGGGCTGCTCCAACCAACAATGACAAATAGTATTACCAGGATGCTATGACTCCACATAAACGCCGCAGCATTTAGCCAGATTTGCGTTATCTCCAACATGCCGTATTTGACACAATCATAACCAAAAACTATTCATGAGCACATAGCTAGCTAAATTGTAGAGTGCAATGTAGAGTGTTTGACTCTATAGTGAGTCAGTCAAAAATCAGCCGCACCACTTCATTTGAAGTCGACATGGATGGTTCTATAGAAATAGAGCACCGAGAGTCAAGGTGAACAGGTGGAAATGACTATTGTTTATATATGATATTTTTCAATATGGTTATTAGCAGTTACCATTTTGTTATTTTAAAGGTCCATTCACACTCAGCCGTGACGTGCCAGTGATTCTCGATGACGTGAGCTCACAGTGTTTTCAATTCACACCGGTCAGTCTTTTTCTCTGTGCTCTGACAGTGCAGTTGTGTTCACGTTAGGTCGAAATGGCAAAATTTTCAGAGGATGAACTTGCAATTATTGCATTAATTCTGGATGAAGAAGAAACGAGAAGAAAACGGAAGTCCATGTATTTTGAATTTGACTGGTTTTACAGCACGGGATGTGCGCTCACAAATTCAATTAGTTTTCCATCATTCATGTTTTTGACCAAATATATCAAAATATTCACGAAATTACATAAAAACACGGCCGTGAAAATCGAAAAATATCGTTCCAAAACAATGCGGTGATCACGGTACGGCGTCGTAGAGGGCACTGAGAACACGGTCACTTTCACGTGCCGGTCTAGTGTGAATCAGTTCATCCAAATTACAGGAAGAATGTTTTTAGTTTCGCCGGGCGGATCACGTGCCAGTCACAGCACTGTCACGTCATGAATAGGCCTTTATTGATAAAGAGAAAAGAAATAGAATAAGCTTACTGGAAAAAAAATCACCTTGAAAAATGTCAATGGCATACTAATTCTTGTAAAATATGTTATACTTTTGCAGGGACGGCAGTGGCGACGCAATAGAATTTTTTTACTCGAATAAAAGTAGTGTATATCCCCAAAAAATAAAAATATCTAAAGTATAAAGATATAAAAAAAAACATATTTCTTCGTAAAAATTATAGCTGAAAATTTAAGCCATTGTGGACATATGTTCATATATAGTTTTCTAGACTAAATTATTTCAGGAGTCATATCTTATGTATTAAGGAAGACCCTGTATAAATAATTTGCACTGCAAGATTTACATAATCCAATAGACCGATGCTAATGCGACGCTACAATAAGAATGCTACAGTAGTTGTCTGTTCCCTTCTTCATCGGTGTAATGCTAACTGCACTTTCTTGCAGCGTATTTAACGCTCGTACCCGGGATGTAACAAATTTCTGCCACACCACATATTGCTTATTATACTCGCAATCCTTTAGATTTTTGGGTATTTCTATTACACTTGTAATAATAGAAATTTGTTACAAATGTCACATACAATCGCTTTAAATTTTTGATTAGGACATACCTGTATGCATGTTTTATGTATGCAATTTGATAAGTTATTCATTTGAATTTCAAGGTTTATCAGACTTGCTGAGATCGAAGACAATTTGAGTAGCCTAGGTCTGATGAAGAAACCAAAAAACCAACGATATTTTGTAAGAAGAGCTTCCCATTCATACATTGAAGATGATCACATACCATTTATGCAACGAGGTAAGTTACTGAATAATTTCTCAATCATCAGTGTTGACATTTATAGATGAATGATGTCCAAAGTAGTCTAGATGGACCCGAGTGGACCACAGGAGGGTCAACGGGTCTATATTGACGCGAAAAGAAAATGGGGGTTCCCAAGTTATAAGTGGGAAATTTATCTCGATCCATAAGGCGCAAAAATGTTGACAACTTTATCTATTATTGTAGTCAGGAAATACAGGCTGTCCAGTGAGAAAGTTTACTTTTTGGTATAAGCAAAAATACAAACTCAATGAAAAGAAAATATTTATTACTACCAACATATTCAAAAATTCGGCGGGTTTTATTTCTTAAATATGATTCCGTCCAAATGTTTGCCATCCCTTCGAACACACTCTTCTAATGGCGCGCGCCAATTCTGAAACACTCTTGCAGAGTTCCGGTGTGATGTTTATTTCTCGTCGAATGTTGTCTTTAAACTCCTCAAGTGTTCGTGGATTATTGGAAGACACTTTTGACTTTAGATGACCCTACAAAAAATAATCGCATGGCGTGAGGTCCGGTGACCTAGGAGGCCAGTGAATGTCTCCAAACTTCGATATAACTTTTTGAGGAAAAAGTGCTGTTGAAACCATGTGTTTCTGTTAAATCGACGTTCTGTTCTTGCACTAGGAGCTAACAAAAGTGTCAGTCATGTTCGGAATTGACTGGCAATGCATGACCGTTTTCATCTTCAAAGAAATACTGCCCAATAATACCGCTAGAGGATATGGCGCATCAGTCACCTTTGGACTTTGTATGAAAACCCACTTTTTTCTTCATTATGTCATGCAGTGTTCACCTAGGGATTCCCAAAACAGCGGAATACTTCCGTGCAGAACGCCGAGGATTAGCAATGACCGAATCACTACTCGACGCACATTTTTTCATTGATACAGTAGGTGTGGGGCCAGAGATAGATTGACTAAGAGTAGAGCCTGTTTCACGGAACCTCTTAATCCACTTTTTCAATATGTTCTTACTTGGGGCATCTGTTGGTCGGCGAATGTTGTATCGTGTACAAAATTTTCGAAGGGCAGCTCCGGTCGAACGCTCCATTGTGACTATTTAACCCACACGCCGAACGCGTCGATCAAGACCTCTCCCCACTTCGTCGCGTATACGTTTGCCGCGTAATTCAAATTTGAAATGTGAACTTTCTCACTTTCAAGAAGGCCACGGACTGACCCTCGTATACTCGATGGTCGGTGCAACGCGTGTACAGACTTGCAAAGAAGCGCGCGCAACCCGCTGCCAATGCCTGGAAAGTGTCCAAATTGTAACAGTAATTTGACGTCAAATAAATCCCTGAAGCTCTTCGTGGATTTTTTCCGAAATTAGAACTTGTCAAATTCCATGGTGCCAACCTTGTTTTTCTTTCCAACTTTTCAATTCAAGTATAGAAGTGTGCTAAAACTATGGTATTCAACGATCTGGTTTCTGTTTATCAGGTTCGCCTCAAAATCAAAACCACAATTCATATATTGTTTGGATGGCACCATTGTATATTGCCAAATACTTCATGAATTTGTCCCTAAAACTCCAAAACATAATCAGGATGACCTTGAAAAAATCCATCCGAATAAATTCGTGAAGAAATTGTTGATATAAAACGGGCGTAACAATGATCTGATGGTGAAATTTGAAAAAGTGTATCAACTATTTTGGCTGCAGATAGGAATATTCGACCAATATCCAGGAAAATTGAGAGAAAATCTTACTTAACTGCAAGTTTTTAGTGCTGTTACAAATCTATTAACCGAAAAAAGGAACAGATTCACTATTTCTTTACATTACCAAACCCAAATTTATACTGCAATAGAAGATATGTTTTACATTACTAATATTTAATTTTATTCCCATTAAGTTTGTAATCATACTATTTTAATTAATATATGGGTATAGGAAGTTTTTTTACTTTTACAACTTTGAAAATTTGTATCGCTAGATCGTATCTTCATTCTTTGAAGAGCTTTTGGAATATGGTAAGAATATAATAGCCACCAGCAGAATGGTTAAAGTATGCTATGAGAAAAAAGGGTTTGGTAACATCTGTTCTAGTAGATTCAGCTCTAATTTTGTATGTACAATGATCTTCATATAATGGTGTGGAGACTAATACTTTGATCCGCCTCTTTATACCACACTGGTTATATATTTTTGTTAGGCTGGTGAACATTGAAAATTGACAGAGTTGCTTACCTTCATGTCCCTGAAAAGAATTATTTATCCTTTAAACATGTTTTGTAGTCTATCATTTTGTATCTATTATCTAGATGTTCCGATACTCCACCTGATATCAACTCCATTTCCAAATGAATGGCATACACCACAGGACGATCGCAGCATCATTGACATGAACACAGTGGAGGACATCAACAATATACTAAGGGTTTTCTTAATGGAATACCTCCATATGTTAGTAAACAAACAGTGAATAATTCTCTTTTTTGTCTATACTGAATGATCTGATCTTAGTAACAGTATAACAGATAAGGCTTAGGCGAACAAATAATACTTAAATTTATATCAATTAGAATTCACACTCATTAAAAAGATAAGTTGTACAGAATTTATGACAACTTTGAATTACAAATATATCTTTAATAGAACGGTTTTTGTCGTTAAATTATATCAGAAAACACCCGGCAACTCGCCTATGAGAAAAAGTTATTTCGGTTGATAACGCTGATTCTTTTTAGTTATGCATCTTGTCGTCCTTAGCAAATGTCCATATGGGCACAGGCCATTAAACTCACGGTGCCATTGAGCAACACGTACAGCTACAAAACGGGTCCGCAACAAGTGTACAACAGCTTGTGCTTGTTTTTAATTAAATTCGCAAAAGCTACTTGACCAATCGACTCCAATTCTGTTGTCTTTATTTATAAGTATAAAGCCTACGAAATTGAATAATTTCAAGTATCTGCATGAAACTATCGTCGAATTACCAAGTGTGAAAACCTGCATCTTGCCTCGGTTTTCGGACATAACTTTTTTACTATTAGTCGGATCTTTTTACGTGTGGTCTCATTCTGTGGGTCTCATAAATACCTAAAAATCTTATTTGAAGAGTTTTTTCTTTCCTGCCAACACTTTCCATTGAATCTCAAAAAAAAACCTTTTCTCATTCTTTGTTGTTGAATAAAAAGGTTTTCCATTTTATGCGTCCATCATTAAAATACCCCCTTGAACAACTTGCATCAATAAAACCAGACTTTACAATTATTTCGCAAACCAGGGGTATTTTCATCTAATATGATTAGACTAATAGTACATTCCTTAAGGACGCCAAAACGAATAACAAAAAAATCATCGAAATTAACCAAAACCACTTTTCTCATAGGCGTGTTGCCGGGTTCTTTGTTTATGCGATCTTCAGAACAGCACCTAGTTGTAAAAATTGTATATTGTCCAATACATATCCTAGCTTATTTTGTCACATTTAACATTTGTATCCCTTGATAAAAGTAATTTAAATTCGCCCTATACATATACTTTTATAAAAATATAGTAGCAATAGTATAGTATCAAAATATTTTTATATACTGAAAAACTAACAACAAATACTCTATAGTTACCTGAAGGATAAATCAGAAGAGATATTCATGGAGAAAGAGTTATGATGAAGCTTCCTGTAAGGCCAAACTGTTACTTCAAGTCTTTTATTGTGATATCTTTACCTGCATTTTTGCATTTAAAAACTATTGTTACGTACTTATTGTTAGAAACATTTTGTGTTATAAAACATTTTTAAATAGTCGAGTATTATAAAATTTCTTTTGTGTTAAAATATTCGATTTTAAAATGATTTTTTGTGAAAATAAATATGTCATTACAAACTGTTGTTTTTTATTGTAGCTTGTAGCATCAGTGTCACATAAAAGTGGCTGGTAATAGTAAGAAAGGAAGACCAACAAACTTTAAAACACAGATGACATTATTGTATGAATTATATGCTACTTCTAAGATGTTTGTAGATATAAGATATAGTATATATTTAAAAACATTGTTTTCAAAGTGCTGTAATTAATATGCCATACACAAACAATTTACTTCTTGCTACCCCATCCCCACAACCCTTTAACAAATCCAGATATACCAGCCCCTTGTTGCTTCTTAGGCTGTCCTCCTTCCAGTTTTTCTGACAAATCGGGAAACTCCACAAAATTAAGTGCCAAATCGTAAAACAGTGGCTTGGCCGGTACTGGCTCCATAGCCGGAGGTACCGGAACAAGGTTCGGATTTTTGGAGAGCAATTGGGGCTCCTCTCTGAACTCATCCAATCTTTCCACAAGTGGCTTCTTACTTTTGTAGACTTTCTGAGGTAGTTGGATGCCCTGTTGGTCATCCTGATCCAATACAAAGTTGGCCTGAGCGTTAACTGTATCCACTGCAGCATTGTCCTTAATTTTTTGTAGAAGTTCCTTCAACTCTGAGATATAGTTTGCTGAAATAAAAGCAACAATATCAAGTATACAGTAACGGTGACGAGTATAACAGTATGATATAATTATTAATTGAATCGGTACATGTTTTGATACTGCTTAATGTCAAAACAAATTATAAAATAAATTATTTTTTTTACAATTTTTTTAAAAAAGTAGGATGCTAGATCTTTGAGTAATAAAAAGATGTATATTCATTTATTATATCACATTATCATAGCATTAATATTAAGAAAATTTTATTAGGCATTTTCAAGCAGTCACATTTTTCACAATTTTAAATATTTTAGTTTAAATAGCAGAAGTTCGACGTCTGAATTTTGATTCAAGGATTATTTCAAATTGATTTTCTAATTTTTCGGGCTATATTGGAGGTTTCGTTTATTTTGTCATGAAACATTAGAACTGCACTGTACGCCAAATTTGTCATATTTCAATTTTTTATATGTTTCAATAGATACATAGATCTGTATCGAACTGATGTCATAAACTTGTATCCATTATATCTACAAGGAAAACCAAATTTGGCTGAAGGTCATCACCACATTGCCTAGCAATGATGACGCAGAAGGTCGTGCATCTACTGCGTGGTAAAATATGTTACACCAGGAAAATGTTCACACAGGCTGCTATAATAGGTTAGGTTATGGTCCAAGAAGGAGGTCTGTTCAAATTTAATTCAATGCAGTCGGAAAATGCATGTACGCAGGTGAAAGCCATTTGGAAGCAGGATGACGCTCGCCTACGAACGCAAGATGGGTGTTGGGTGCTGACCAAAATCGCTCAACTATGATCATAGAGGTGGAAACCTTGCCTTGGAATGTACAAGATGCGCTGTTCTAAAGCAAACCACTAACCTTTTATTTCGACCTACAATGGAGCGCAGTTAGGACCGATCGGGAATCAATCCTAAATAGATTCGACACAATTCACACTTCAAAAATGTGTACGCTCAAATTTTAGGCGTGAAGAATAAACTAACGCATATTTTCAATATGCATCTTAATTCCAGGGACTGGTGTAACATACAGCCAACGTGGCAGATTTCCGCGTCAGCGTTGCTAGGCAACGCGGTGATGAGCTTCGCTATCCAGGCGGCTTCTATCTCTTTCTAACATATGTGTCTATACACACTCCTCTGTCGTACACATTGAACTCAAGCCGTCAGACAAATTAAGTTTTCAGCTATAGTATTTTGCTCGTGCCTAGAAAGCTACAAACCTGTATTAATCTTATTAACAGTTTCAAAAGATGAATCAAACAGCACAGCTGCTTCCTTCCACTTCTTCTGAGCAACCTGCACCTTGCCTAAATAGTACGACCTCAACGTGCGATAACCTCGCAATTGTCCCTCATAGTACCTATAGGCATCTACATTATCCTTAATAGACTCGTTTTGGGTCAACTCGGTAGTCTGTTGGATGTTGATGTCCAAGAGACGGACGCAATCCTGAGGCTTCCTGGTCTGAAATGAATTTTAAATTGTTTTCCTACTTTCGATCTGCCTATAGCTAACATCAAACTAAAATATTCTATTTACTGTACCTGCATGATAAGCAGCAAGTTACGCTGTGAGGTACGTTCTATTCTGATGCTTAACAAGTATGAGAGAAGCAGCTGATCTTGCTTTTCAGTGCGAGCGCTGTCTCTAGCCAGAGAAATGACATCACGCAGATCAATAAACAAGTTCTCTAGGATCTTTATTCTCGCCTGATTGTCTTCAGCATGCTTTAAAGAGTCATCAAGGCCTTCAATGCTAACCAAGAATAAACGGATTCGTTCAACTCTGATTGGAATCTTCATGCCAAACCAAAGGACTTCATGTAGTACAGCTGCTGTTTTCTCCTGAAAAAAAAAATGGCGTCAAGTCAGTTGACATCACACGCACACAACTGCCATCAGTTCAAAAAGATTATGTCGTCACAAGTTAGCACTTTTGAGAAAAAAGTTAGCTACGAATATGTATAAGAAACAACTAAATGACCTTCCTCCTCTGAGAGAAATTCCTGCGGGCGCATACATTGTGTTATATATTTCTAAGTTTTGAGGACAAATGTACATAGTCATCTATGATGAGTGAAATATATCTAATAGGTGCGTAGAGTTACTGGAGTTGGAGGCATATAAATATACCAACATCAAAAAATTGAGACACACCTTTTCCCACCCAAATTAAGTGATGAGACAGGTAGCGTTCGATCTGGCAACATTGGAGGCGCCAGGCTTGGGGGGAGTCAGGGGAACATGTGATTACGCTTGACATACGACTCTTTTCACTGAGCTCGCTCATTTCCTTCATCTCTCTTCAGTGAGTCGCTCGTTTGAACGATACGATTACCGATCGAGCTCGAAGCTGACTCAGAGTGGGAGAATGTATAAAATACTATGAAAATGAATTGAAGGGTTAGGGTTGTCTATGTTATTGAATTTATATTAGCATTAATATTTTTGGTTGAATTTGAATGTAACGATTGTGGTCCTCCTTTGAAGAATTACCGAGTTCTAGAGCAAAACAGAATGAAACATCTCAAAACAGAACCTAATTCCATAGACAGTCCGTGTACCATGTTGTCAGTTTGTAGTTCAGTTGCTGCACGCTGCAGACATGATTGGCACAATTGAACAAGTAATTCGTAACAAAAGGGTGTTCAATCATCGCTCACTTACAAGAGTCGTTCATTTTGAACAACTCGTTCATGAACGAATCATGGATACATGTGATCCGCCGTCAGTACAAGTTTGAACTCGCTCGAGTCATTTAGTTGCCCACAGAGATTTTTTTCTGAAATCGTTTTATCTTTGCTTGGGCACAGTGCAATGGAGTTCTATCAGCATAAAAACCACAGAATTAGTTTAAGATGTTACAAACATGGATAGTCTGTCTCAATAGCTTAACACATTCAGTGCGCATGACGCCTAATGCGTAATTTTCCATGACACAACCTGTATACTGGTGACAGTGGAACAATTCTACACATACCTCGTTCGATAAGGTCATTATTGGTCTCACACATTACATCCTTCGATGCTACGCGCCTTACCATATAAAAGTATTTGCCCAATAATGGCTTATCTTCTCAACCTATGTAAGTAATGTTATATTTTTACTATTACAAAAATTGTTATCAATGCTAGACAGTGTTTACCTTGGTTTGAGACACTAAAGCATCAAATGTTTCCAGCACACCTTGGCTTCTCAATTCTAACAAGTCCACAGCCTTCTCATCTCCAATATTATAAGCACAATATCTAAGACTCGGAGCTATTTCTTCCACTCTTTGCTTGTAAGGAATTTGGTCTTCTTCTGGCAAAGCAGATGCTAGTTTTTCATAAATAATTTGTGCTTGCTTGAAATTTTCTGCGGCTTTCTGCCATAGCTGCAGTTCAAATTGCAAAGTGCCATGAATCCAAGACACATATGCTTGGGACTCAAGCCTAGTTCTTGCATCACATCTGTCCACCTGCAATTATAAAAACATAATAATAAACCTTGATAAAAGTAATAAAAACCAAAACAAATGATTGAAAATTAGATTATATAAATTACAGGAAGTTTGAAACATATAAGTGGTTGCTTAGATCCCAAAGTCAGGGGGGGGAAGGAAAAAAAAGGAAAGTGATGTGTAGTGTGTGCTTGTTAGGCTGCAGTTATACTCTGATGATGCAAGTGACAGGTAGCAGGCGACAGGCTACAGGATTTAATACAAGAAGAAACCGTCTAAATAAAGTGGTGCCAGCAATATGTAGAGACCTCATGAACCTTTCTGGAATGTCATTTATTCTCATTTCATTTATTTATTCATGTTAATACAAAATATTGTTTACAAATGTTTTAACACACTGAAAAAGCTACTTACATGGTACAATCACACTTAAGGGCCCCCGCGCACTAGGCAGCCTGGCTACGCAGCCAGGCTGCGGCAGCCAGAATGTTTGCGCAGCCAGATATAGCAGCCAATCAACGACTAGTCTAGATCCTTCCGTCGAGCGATATGGACGTGGAAGAACTTATAATTATTGCTTATCTATCTCGTAAAAAACGCAAAGCAAAGAAAAGACACTGGATTCATCCTCTTTTTTTAGAAAGACACTCAAAAGGCTTATTCCAAACCTATTTCAAAGATGTTCGTGCATTCCCAGACCGGTTTTTTAACTACACGAGAATGTCAGTGCAATCGTTTGATAACCTTTTGGAAAAAATACGAAATTCAATCAAGGGTATTGATACTCGTATGCGAGCTTGTATGAGTCCTGAAGAAAAACTGGTGATAACTTTGAGGTGAGTACGAAAATGATAGATAATTCAGACTTCTAAATGGTCTAAGTGCCAAAATTATGATTTTGGGATTAACGAGAAAAACAATACGAAAAGCCTATTACATATTTTTTATTTTATTTTTGGATTAACAGTAGAACCATTTAGATATGTTATTGGCACATAGACTCTTTGTTTTTATTGGGGTTGGAACTTAGAATAGTTTTTCATACTCTAACTAAAAATTCGTCAATTGGCACTTAGACCCTTTAGAAGTTATACTCTTCAATTACTGTTAATTAGTCATAACATTTATTATTTATTTCTTACATGTATGGTAATGAATTTCCTAGTTCAAGTTGTCCTGTGTAGTAAATAGTTCTAGTAATTCAGAACCCTGAGACGTATCTGTTGCATTTGTGTCAGTTGGTGATAACGCATCAGTATAAACAGTATTGTCTTGCCTGTCTGGAACAGCCGTAGAATACCCACGACGGCTTTCAGTGGTCGAGGCTTCTGGTCTATAATTCGAGTGTGTCGAGTGCATATAGTGATACTGCCCACCACTTGTGGTTTCCGGTCCATATTCAGTCGAGTATCCTTGACCTTGGCGATAATGTCCACTGAACGATGTTTGTGGTCTATATGATGTGGCGGCCGATGTCCCTGGTTCATAATCAACATAACGTTGCCGAAACGGACTAAATTCGGAATCGTGAGTTTCCATTAGAGCTCTTTTTATAACTTCAATTAACTCCATTTTTGTAGAAAGCTTACGATGTCTCGGGATGTTTTTAAAATCATCTAGAAGTGAAAGCATAAATAGTCTATCTGAATCAGACTAGTGCTGTCTTTCACGCTCTTCTCTCATTACAATACTTTCCTTTAATACCTGCGCCAAATTGTCGTCGCCACTTGTCTTCTTCTTTTTGGAAACATGTCGTTCACCTTGAGTACTACCGCTGTTATCGTTGGTTTCGGCAGTGCGTGTTTCATCCATACTATTTTGAGTTTCATTAATAACTACGGTGGGCCGAAGAAAATGAAGTTGTTCGAAATATACGTATGGACTCTTGCGCGAAGCTGCTGATCCACTTTTAATACTAGCTCTGCGTTTCACTTCCCTATTGTAACTAGTCCTGATGTTCTTCCACTTGCTCTGTAGAGATTTACCTGAAAATTAATATTTGTTCTTTGTTACAGATATCTTGCTACAGGATGTTCTATGATGGAATTGAGTCATAATTATCGGATTGGACATACAACTGTCCGAGATATCATATATGAAGTTTGCATGGCAATTTGGGAGAATATGAGACAGTCATCGTTTCCAGAATTAAATGAAGAGAGGTGGCTTGAAATAGCAAAAGGTTCCAATGAAAATGCAAAACTATCCCAATTGCGTTGGTGCCATCGATGGAAAGCATATAAGAGTAATAAAACCCAGCGATTCAGGATAACTGTACTATAATTATAAAAATTATTTTTCCATCGTTTTACTTGCTGTGTGCGATGCAGATTACAAGTTCACATATATAGATGTTGGGGCTTATGGAAAATATAGTGACTCATCTATATATAAAAAATCCATTTTGTATCAAAAACTTGTTAACAAAGATATATACAAATCCCGGAGAAGCGCCCCATATCAAATAATGGAGTACCGATGCAATACGTCATAGTGGAGGATGAGGCATTTGGCTTATGTGAAAATTTAATGAGACCTTATGGAGGTAGGAGTTTAACAGCGAAGAAGAAACAAATCTTCAACTATAGACTGTCTCAGGCAAGGCGGTACATAGAATGCACGTTTGGGATTTTAGCCAACAAATGGAGAATTTTTCACCGTCCACTAGATGTCCGACAGGAACTTGCAATTGCCATAGTACAAGCATGCTGTGTCTTACATAACTACGTGCGCGAAAGAGACGGGTATATATTTCAAGACACACTGTACGTTCCACCAGAACTGGAAATAACCGCGGGACCCACAAATAGAGGCAGCCGATCATCAGCATCTTATAGGGATTTATTTGCGGATTATTTTATTGATGCAAATCCGTTAGAATGGCAAAACAGATATGCATTAAAATAGTGCTTACCTATTTATCTAAATAAAACATCGAGGTGAAAATACCTAGTTAAGTAAAAAAAATAATATATAACTAATATAGAGTTATTGTGCGATAACTTACAAAAATATTGATTGGTGGTGCAAAATCACCCTGTATTATACTGTATAATCCAGATAATAAAAATACATGCTTACCAAATTCATTTTTTTCATTTTCTGATAAATTTTCCGAGCACATTGTGTTCGTGATTTCTTCCCATCTTCTTTTCTTTAAATCACGATCACTGTATTCTTCTGATGTTATATCCCAAATTGATTTACGGCTTTCAATTTCCCGAATAAATTTCTCTGTATCGAAAGTCATCTTTAGAACAAGTTCGGAACGCAAAATACGTCTGGCTGCTACAACTAGTGCGCGGAGACTGGCGCAGCCGCGTACATTCGCCTACACACGTTCTGGCTGCGGGCAGCCAGTCGGCTGCCGTGCAAACAGGCGCGTTGTATTGGCTGCCACAGCCGGGAATTCGTGGCTGCCTAGTGCGCGGGCTCCTATACAACGTCATATGTTTTACTGGCTGCCGCAGCCTGGCTGCGTAGCCAGGCTGCCTAGTGCGCGGGGGCCCTAAATGTTTTGAACTAAATCAGTATTTAGAAAATCATCAAATTTCTACTACAAATCTTGAAATTATTTGAATGCATCGTTCATCTTATATTGAGAGGTAATTTGTTGAAAATTGATTTATAGTGACCAAATTTCTTAATTATTCTATTACATTCCTAAACATTTTCAAAGGTTTGATATAGATCTCCTTTTGTCTTGGCAAACATCAAGCACTCATACACATGCAGACTTGGCACAGTCAGCAGCTTCCATTCAATAAACACATGTTTGCAACCATCTCCGTATTTCAGCCCTGCCATCAATCTAACAGCCTTCCTCTACAGCTCAAACACTAGCTGCCTCAGCAAAGCTGCCCCATACAATAACTACAAATGGTATATGCAATTGGGACAGTGTGAAGTATCAAATAAGGAGTATATTTGGCAACACTTCTTGAAATAACTTTTGCAGGACATGAATATTCTGAGAAAGTTTTATGGATAGAACATCAATGTGGCTTTTCCATTGGAGCTAATGGTCAAGTGTCACACCTAAAAATTTAACTTGATTTTCATTTTGGATGTTTATTCTTTAACTTGCTTTTCACCATTTAACAACAGCATGTTTAAATAAAAGCAGATTCTGACTATTTCCAATTCAGCATCTGTTTGCTGTTACATTTCCATGAGAGTTAGTTGCAAGAGATATTGATGTGTCATCAATGTAAAGAGGATATAATATTGATATATAGATGAGAGGGAGTATGGAACCTAGTGCAGCACCTTGTGGCACTCCTCCCAATATCTTCCTCTTCACAGACTTCACACCATCAATCTCTACTGTCTAATATATCTCTTACAGATAAGAATCCATCAATGCAGTGATATTGGGAAAAAGTTTGAGTCTTCAAATTTGTATAACATTATAACAAAGGTAAACAAAAACAAAGATAAAATGTTGATTGTTGCCACAGCATGCCTTAAATATAGTCATTATGTTGCCAAAAAACAAGTAAAAGAAATTATTTTTTCTGGATGTAACACTTCTAATGTCACTTAGTATACCAATAAGTACCACACCAAACTTAAGGAGAAGGTAGGTTTTGGACTGACCTGCCAAATAACAAAAACTTTGCTATATAAAAGTGTCACCATTTTTGAGATATTGGATTTTTTCTTAAATTTTAAAAAAACTAAACTTTTCATCTGTGGTCTTTAGCTGCATGTACAAATAAGGTTATACTTTGTTCATTTTTTCTATAAAATACTTCTAGATAGTTGCTTTATCATATACAAATGAAATGTAGTACAAACATATTAAGGAACCACGATAACCTTATTTGTACATGCAACTAAAGACCACAGACAAAAAGGTTAGTTTTTTAAAATTTGCCAATAATTCAATATATCAAAAATGATGACACTTTTATATAGGTTTTTGTTTTTTGGGAGGTCAGTCCAAAGCCAACCTTCTCCATAAGTTTGTCGTGGTACTTATTGGCCACCCTCTATATTGTTCAATTTTATCTTAATAAAGATAAAAAAACAAAGGAAAACCGGCAAGAAAGTGATGGTTAAGACTCCACAATTTTAAATGACCAAGAAATTAGAGTTAAATATGCCCTTAAACTGTTAACATATATAACTTGATGAAAATGTCCTTGAAAAATTTAGGATAAAAATTATTGAAGGATTTTCAAAAAAAATGTCTAAGCACTCTTCAATTATTACTAGCTCCAATATAGGACCCAGAATTTTAATCTACCATAAATCCCATCAGACTTAGCTTTGTCCCAACCTCCTATACGGCTAGTGCCCCTTCATGGCTTAACATAACATGGCCCTGACTATGTACATTGCATTAATAATGCTAATCTTCAGATGCTTTTATTAGGTTATCAAGGGTAGGAAGACCAAAACTTCATTTTATTTGGTAAAAGTATCTGCCTTCAGCTGCACCAGCAAAATGGTATCTCTACTAACCTTACACAGTTCATCCAACTGCAAAGCAAAGACACAAGCCTTTCTCAACTTTTGCACCAGATGGAACTTTTTCCTAGGCTCTGTGTTGGCCTCCTGTCTCAGTTGCATAGCATAAGCCCAGCATCTCTCTGATAACATCAGTGGTATATGCAAGAATCTCTCATCAGCTCTAGAGTTCATAACATGGGCTTCTGTTACATCCCTCTTCTTGAAGTGTTTCTTATCCCCTTGCGGGACTTTGAGTACCTTACGCAACCTGCTAATTCTACGCGAGCAGTATCCTCGGTACCGTTGGTAGTCACCATGCCGCAATCCATGTTGTTGTTGGCAGTCTTTAATTAATTTTAATACTGAAAATATAAGAACAGATGTTCAGTTGCTGCCTTTGTAAGATAAAACATGTACTCACTTTCCAGAGTGAAAGGCTTTACTTGTTCAACTTTCTTGGATTTCTCTTCATTATTATGATTTTCTTCCTCAACAACCATCTCAATGTAGCTAGTGATTTGTGATATAAATTTACAGCTAAAAACTAGAAAGTATATACGATTTGTATACTTTCAAAAATATGGAAATGTCATGCACGTGTCACTTCAAGTGACAGTTCTGTGTCCTGTCACTAACAGACGTTCAGCGCTACCAACACCAAGGTACGCAAATATCGTACGGTAAAAGAATTGGCACAGGCATGGGTAAAAATTATGGTATCTTAAGGTGCGTTTAGATCTGAGCACGCACTGACTAATCCACCGCGAATGCTAAAGTGTAAACGGCTATGCGCGTACGCTCACCCTGTATATTCATGTGCGCGAGCAACAGCGAACGCGATCCGCGTGGGTGTCGGTCTCAAGACGTTGCTCAGAGTAATTATAATGGGTTCGAGAATGCTCAGTGTGGACGGAAACGACAACGCGACGCACAGGATTGAAGAAGTGATTGTATTTAGTCCAGTAAATGATGGATGGCATATACTAAAGTTTTAAAACTCTTGCAAGAGCTTCAGAAATTAAAAAATCGTAGGACGTTAGACACGAAGAGTATTATTCAAAATCGAAAATAAAATGATGCATGGCAGCAACTAGTAATCAAATGTATTGAAAATTTAGACTGTTGCGAAGCACACAAAAAATTAAGTCTGATGGGATCATTTTGTCGCGAAAAAAGTAAAATAAAGATTTTGACACTCTGATACGACATTGCAACCTCCTGTGTGCAAAAAACGCAAGGTTGTGGCTTAACGTTCTATTGGTGATATAGATTTTCGAAGCTGTGTATCAGTTTTCATTATCGTTGGTGTTACCAGATATTCAAAGTCAGCCTTGGTCATTCTTGTAAAATATCTGAATTGATCACAGAGACTATCTGATACTAATTCCTTAATAAATTATTTTTTTTGCATAGAATCAGTTATCCACCAACGACGACATCTGCGTTTCCAATTTTTTTCTTTTAATTAAATTATACAGTATAATAAATGTTGCCACGGCTACATCAGTATCTCGATGTTAACGCGTACGCGAACAACTGGATCAGCCCATGCGTTGAAAAATGGATTTTTAGGTTTAACACGCTCCAAGCACGCGAACGAATGCGTGCGCGTATGCTCAGTGCGTGCGTGCTCATATGTAAACGAACCTTTATACTGTCATAGTCTAGGAGACAGTTAAAAAATTACATTTATCCTGGATGGCCACTTAAATTATACCAGCAAGTTGAGTATACGTAGAAATTAGTATGAAGGTAAATAGTGGAAAAAACTCCATGATTCAATAGCTACCTTAAAAAACCATCGCTAATAAAATACATACGAAGAGAAAATCACAATAATATACGGAAAATTTAAGATACTTCATGCTTTTATTACATTCAGTGATTATCAACCATATTTCAGTCTGCAGTTCGTACCTACGTAAGCGCTTTATGCATAGTACTTTTCAAATAGGTCCCCCTGCCTGTTTTTTGAACGGCTCAAGTTATAAATCCGAAATACGGAGTGGTGAAATTTCAATATGGCGCATATGCGCCATTTTGGAAATTGGAAAATTAAAACTTGCTGTTGAAATAGGGGGTGAAAGTTACTATGGAAACTTATTCTTCAACTTAAACAAACAAATATGGGTTTTGTATATTTGGTTTCTTGATATAATATAAATGGGCACTGACAAAAACATTTTGAAAGTTCCACCCCTGCAGGTAAAGTTGGGGTCAATACTCTCGAGGCTGAAAACCTAGAATATTGCAAGTTAGGCCAGCCAACGAGTAGAAGTACATTTTGTCTAAAATAAAAATATTATTAAAGAATTCAGAAATTATATCCTTAAGATGTGGTAGGAGGGGGTTGAATATTTCTGTGTCAAGTTTATGGGAATTTCTCTCGAGAAGTATTTAACTTATGAACACGAAATCCATTGGGAGGTAGTTTATGGACAGGACATGTCAGCTAAGAACGAATTTTGCGACAGGGACAGATTAAAGGGTATTTACAACTTTGTCCTTTCTGATTTTTATTTTTGCAATTTAATTATTTTTTTACTATTGTACACCTTTTTGCAATTTTATAATGTTTGCGATTTTTACATTTTCTCAACTTTTACAATTTCGATTGTCCAATGTTTTATTTTTTCATTTTTGTAATTTTCCTATTTTCTTCGAAAGTTGTCGCGTGGCACCAACTTTTTGTAATAGGGGAAGTTATATGCACTTAGTAACCAGACAGTTAATACAATGTTGCATCATGCTTATTCAACTATGCTAACTTCCTTTTGATCTATTCTTTGTATTCCAATCTATTGTCTACAATAGCCTACAATACATCGTCAGCCACGTGTGTCCGAGCCAGATGCCTTGTAAACAAAACCTGAAGTATAATAGGTCCTGCGAACATAGGTTCAATACCCGGTTAAACTCCGTCCTAGTCAGATCATTGTAAATTGTATTTCTGTAGCGAACTGTAGATACAGTCCTTGAATAACGTTTTTAAAAGTTATTTCTAAATCCATCTCAAATATGTGAAAGAGGTATTTGCCTATGCACAGTGACTGCTTTTGCCTTCTTTGTTAGTCTTCTATTTCTCATAGTCTGTAGTGAGGATCACTGTTAGAATATTTCAAGACATGGTACTACTTAAATAATCTGATATGGGCGGCGAAAGTCTAATGAAGGTAGATATTTCCACCAGTAAGTATTATTATTATATTGATACAACGATGTCATTTTGGTAGTTATTGTTGGACAACTGACTAAAGCTGGTCAATTTAGGCGACAAACAATGCAAAACATATAAGCTTGGCTACTGATCTTTCCCAATTCGTTGCGTAGAACCTTGAAGATTTTTTTCATTTGCAATTTACCACATCTGAAATATTTTATTTTTCATCATAAAACTGTGAAGAAAGCTACACAACTCAAATGTATCTATGTTATATCACATGCTTTTAATGATAATAGTTTTGTATGTAGTGGTAGATAGCAAAAGCATCATTATTATCAAACCCCAGATTTCTCTGCTGTGAGAGACGGAGGAACTGGGACAACACCGATTGTCCCTGCAAATGAGTTGGGCTCAATGCAGAATAGAAAAAGGAGCACTTCGTATTTAAAAACTAATCTAGGTATTTAATAATTTGTTTTTAATTTTACAGTGTATTTACAAACCATACTAGAATGTTGCAAATATGGTTTATTATATTTACAATCGTCATATATTTGATTTAAGCAATAAAATATTTCACATAGAAGTACGAGATAAGTACACAAATCACATCTAAAAACAGATATGAATGCAAGAAAATACGAAAATATTCTAAAAGTATATATGTATTCTTTGGTATCAATTAAACATCTTTGGTACTAAAATAAAATTGCAATAAATGTTATGGGGTACAAAAGGTGTTTCCAAGTACATAAAAATTTGGATAGACAAGACAAAATTAAGTTACAATGTACAAAGTATTGTGTGACCGCGCCTTCTTAGAGAGCATTTTAGGCAGTACATTGTTTTCATATTCAAATCAAATAAGTAATTTACTTAAAGTTCACCCCAGTACAACTGGCATGTTCATTTCAGATTACAGTCAAATTCCAGCAAAACTATATTAATAACAAAACAATATTTTAGAGACACTTTTGTTCGGTCAATTTTCGGATTAACAAAATAAAAAAATAAATAATCAGCTGGGAACCGTGACTCGACCAATACATCTGTGCCACACATCTACATTGCTAGTATAGCTGCAGATGTTCAATTTCCTTTTAGAGTTTTTGTCTAATACTGGAATTAACGGTAAACTTGATAGCAGATGGGCTAACTTATCCATGCCAAACACTTTTGGGCAATGTCTAATTGTTGGAAATATAATAACAAACCAATTATCATGCCTGTATGTACATCGCTGTAAAATCCATATTGTTCTTTTAAGCGGTAGATGGTTCTCAGTTGGTCAAATTAATGCTATACTATGGATCTGAAAGTGTGATGGGACCAGAATGTGCACATTTCATGCTTACAGCTCCCCCATAAATATTGTAGGCCCATGGCCTATCAATACCAGACATAGCCTTGATGATGATATATGGGAAAAAGGAATACATTTATGGAATGCTTTCAGAAAAGAAAATAATTCTTCCGAAAAAATCGTTGCACATGTTATTCTGTAATACCTAAAATTCTGTAACAAGTGATTCATTTACAGGTACTTTTTAGGAGGAGCAAATAAAACCAGTGAACTTTATCAGGTTATCTCCATTATACAAAGGGCACTAGTTTTGAAATATAACGCCAGCAGCACGTCTGTGTGGTACTCGGAACAGTGCCTGTCTAGTCATAGAGTCTATGGAAAACCTGCGGCCAAATTTAAGAAGGACACTTGCTACCTCCACCAGTTATCGCTCCAGCTCACCGTGCCAAAGCCTGCACGGAGTATTTGACCACTACTGGACTGAAACTTATTAAGCATTCTCCTTACAGTCCAGATCTTGCTCCCTGCGACTTTGCACTGTTTCCGCATGTGAAAATGAAGCTAAAAGGCAAACGGTTTTCTAGCGATGAGGAGCTTCTGAGGGCTTGGGACAAGAGTGTGCCGCACTCCCGGGTAAAACTTGGCAGAGATGGTTTAAGGACTGGTTTTTGATGTATTGAATGTGGTGGAAATTACTCTGAACAAAGTCAATAAATAAAGCTGTATTGCAAAACTGTTATAGTACCCTTTGTAGTACGCGTAATTGGACCACATAATCGTAATGATTTTCATAAACGATGTTTTTGAAAAAACTAACTCTAAATTACTCACAAAATATAGGAAAGTCAATGAGACATTTGCAGCTAAATCACAAAATAGTAATTACATAAATATACCTACAGAAATGTTCAAAATACTGGTCATGAATCGTATATTCAATGAGAATATGTTAAAAAAATGTCCAATAGACTCCTCCTACGCTGTATCTCCAGACTGACCCGCTTTACTGGACAGTGGATCCAACTCGGCAAACAAACTCACCAAGACATCTGCTTGTCACTTTTATCTCTTTTAACATCAGGACTTTTCTCACTTTTTTGGCTTGCTTCCTTCTCCAATGGCAGTCTCCATGAACATGAATCCTTCTTCTTGCATCAATTTGGACGGCATAAAATTGCCCTTCATGAAGTCTGATTGAACGGACCAGTTCAAATCCAACAAAGCTGAGCTAGGCTTTG
>CAVLJG010000008.1:84540500-84556640 GCA_963669975.1 Acanthoscelides obtectus
TATTTTTTTTCAAAAGATAAGTGTCACTTTGCCTGTCCAAACTACAAACTAGAGCTATTCGATTTTCCGTGGACATGCACATTAAGTTTTATATTTTGACCTTATAGATTGAAAATAGTACAATGGATGAATCTTACCAGGCTTTAAATATGGTGGGTTTTAAAAACCATTACAAAAACCTTTATTCATTCCTTAAAGAGTTTGAACGTATCATACTTTTTCGAAGGAAGTATTTTTACATCTTTTGTAGCGGAAAAAATGTCGTAGAGATTTTTCCAGTATCTAAGTGTATCTCTCCATACGTTGTTAAATTACTATTAAAACTTTAAGAACAGAATTAAAGTAGGATCTTGCGCCTCCCATGACACTGCGTTGTGAGGTGGCTGCCCCACTTTCCCGCCCCCTGTAGTACAGAAATGCTATTTAATGTAGAATTAAGAATAACATCTGGAATAACTCTTTGTTTATCTATATTTCAAAAATACACAGTAATTCATACGTTGTTGTAGCTATCAAGTATACTTATAGATAAAAAAACAATCAATGCATATTACCATACATATGAGAAAATTGTTTTATTTACATCAGAAACACTAAAAAAATGCCTTGCGTTTCAACAGATCAACATAGTTCCTCTAAACAATCGTCAGATTTTGAGTCAACGCTAGGTGATCTAGCTGAGCAGCTTTTATTACAAGCTTTTAAGTTGACCTGTTTGTACTCGTATGTACAGGGTGACTTTGAAGTTGAGTCATTAATTTTCAGATAATGATTGTAGAAGGAAGATAAACCAAAATAGTGTGTAAAAATAAAAAAAAATCAAAAAAAATTTTGCCTTGTTTTATAAAGTATCCTCCCGACAAGTATTTCAGTGCGGACCTGTATTTGATCGTGAGGTCCCCTGTGAGGTCTTAAGTCACCTGATTCACGAGCCCGTTGTACTACATTAACAAAGGCACGAGGGGTTGGTTGCACTCTATTGGGAAACCGATCCGCATAAACATGTGCCATTTTTTATTTCGTTTGAGCCACGCAACAGACACTATTCACACGCGACTGACACTGACTGTATGTATAACTGAACTGAATAACATAATTTGTAAAAACATCGTTCCAAATTCCTTCGCTTTTTTGTTTCCGATGCGATGAACCGATAAGGCGGATTATATCCGTTGTTGCCAAACACGACCACATGATATTATTGAGACAGGGCGGTACTCAAACTTCAAAGGGCTATAACTTTGTTACTTTAATTTTACCAGAAAAATGGTAAAGGAAAAAAACATTTCTTTTGATCAGATCTACTCACTGTTAAAATAAATGACTCAACTTCGAAGTCACCCTGTATGTGTGGGATAAATATTGGAACTGCATTTTGAACCAGTTAACCTTAACAAATTGAGCTGCATTTTTGTACTCACCTTTGATTCTCGCGACAATACAACATGAATCAACTGCCACCATTTTATACCCAATAAACAAAAGCGTGCTACGTTTTGACAGCAAGATGAAAGTACGATATAACAGGCTTTGATCTGAAAACTTGAGATGAAGGAGCCTCATCATCGTCTAGATACTTCCAGCTGGTAAAAAGTGTTTTCAAAATTTAGTTCATTCTATTAAGATTGTTTTTAAAAACCCATTTTATTCAATTTATAATAATGTGTAGCGCTGGAGTATTTCCAGGTGGCGATTTTTTCAAAAGTCGGCTATGAACATGCATCACGTCTAAATGCTAAGTCATTCGAATGGGAGCATGTTTTGGGTTCACTCAACATTTCCTCTGTATGTCTGACGTAGGTACTCTATTGTGTTTATTTTTTTAGTTTTATCACCTTTTCATACAGCCACCTCCACAATATGAATCGGCAGATTATCATACCTCCATTTTCTTGCATTTTTAAAAACCCGTACGCGCTACTACTAACGCTATAAGGGTAAATCATATAACCTCTTGTTCTTTTTTGTTAACTAATCTTCAAATCCCAGTAGGTTCCTATCATGCTCGAGTAGCTCCCCATTTAGCCTCGATTGACAATAGCGAGTGGTGATAAAATCTAAGGGAAGGTCATTTTCTTGTAAATGTCTGCAATTTCGGAAAGTAGGTATATATATATCTGTGATATTTTCACTTCATCGACTGTTGGAAATGCGTTTTACTTTGCCATTTGAAATTCAGCAAGCATGATGGCATATCTCTAATTCTGCCGTGCTGAGTTTCGTTGGAACAAAAGATTCATAGTAATAAGGCAGCTCAAAGTACCATCTATTACCAGAATCGACCACTGCGAAAATGAAAACATCAAGCTCACTGGTCAAGGTCTACTTGCCATTGAATGAACTGGTAATACAGCTTTCGTTCGTCCGACTACAGACAGCTAACTATGGTCAGCTGTTTCGTACCATACTAAGTGACATATAAATCCGAACACCCAGTTTAAATGGTTTTATTTTAATAAAAGTTGGTGAACGTATTTATCTTACTGTAAATAACAAGTGAAAAAAATTTCAGCCTTATCAGTTGGACATTCCGGTTTTTATACTGCTTTTTTTTAATTCACTAACGCTCTAAAATGAATATTTCAGCCGCAGTAAAGAATCAACGTTGGCGGATTTTGGTTCTTGACATCCTTTACGATCGGTTACGATGCCTAGAGTACGGAGACTTGTACGATTTCGTCAACTTAGTGAGTTTGATAGGGGCCGTATAGTGGGACTTCGGGAAGCTGGACTTTCTTTTCGGGGATTGCAGTTAAAGTGCAAAGAAGTGGAGACACTGTGGTTAGGTGTTGTCAGGCATGGCTTCGAGAAGGCCGTATGCAAAGAGCAAGGGGCACTGGACGCCGCGGTAGAACAACAGACCGTGAAGATCGCCGCCTAAGATTATTGGCCTTAAGGGACCGTTTCTCCACTACCAGGTCCATTGCAAATGAATGGTTTGCAGAACACGGAAGACCTATTGGCAAGTGTTTACCGACGAATGAGAAGTTTTGGTTTGTTTTCATACCGGCCACACTGGGTCCTCCCTTTAACTCGAGAACACCGACGTAATCGCCTTGAGTGGTGCAGACACGGTCACTCTGGGAGCAGGAATGGAACAGTATTGTCTTTAGGTGACGAGTCTCGATTTGTTTAGGCATGCACGATGGTCGTGCCCAGGGTTAGAAGGCGACGTGGTGAAAGGAGGGAATCCACAGTTTTTTGTTGAAAGACATGTTCATCACACTGTTGGAGTTATGGTTTGGGTGCTATAGCTTATGGTTCCAGGTCACCTTTAATCTTCATCAGAGGTAACATGAACGTGCAGCGTTATATCAACGAAGTTCTAGAACCCCATCTTTTACCCTATCTTGACACCCGGCAGATCCAACTTTCCAACAAGATAATGCCCGACCACATGTTGCAAGAGTCACAATAGACTTCTTTCAACATAATGATGTCACATTGTTACCATGGCCACCAAGATCTCCCGACTTATCCCCAATTGAGCACATGTAGGATATGATGGGTAGGAGATTGCTCAATTTGCAACGTCCTCCTCAGACTCTAGAAGCACTTCGAGAGGAGTTGGTGGTTGCCTGGAATGAGATACCACAGGAGGACATGACCACCTGATCAGAAGCATGCCTAGGCGCGTTGGAGAATGCGTAGCACATCAGGGTGCATCCACACATTATTAAAGGTCAAAGGGCTTTAAAGCAGTGCAATCATTTTGAAATTTTTATCATTTACTTATTATGCTTCATTAAGTACTTATACAAGATTTTATTAAAAATAAAACCATTTAAACTGGGTGTTCGGATTTATATGTCACTTAGTATATTTAGCAACTCCTCAGCATGGTGTAGGCTTGGTTTCGGTGGGCAACTACGAAAGCTGAACAACTCTACTCTATTCGAAGTATGAGGTTCGTCAAAATAAGACAGCACAAAGTGCCAGATACTACCAGATTCCGTCACTGTGTAAGTGAAAACAGCAAGTTATACTGTACTGTTCGGATTCAGCCAGATCACCCCTGTGGCCGGAAGTCGGACGAATGAAAGCTATATTACTAGTTTGTCCAATGGCTAGTCGATTATTACAAGCACCAGAATCTGCGGCATCTCGCGGTCATATTGGTGACGAGGCTGATAATGCGAAGTGGGATACAGCTCCAACACATACCTTGTGTTGTCTTATTTCGGAAAACCTTATAATCTGAATAGAGTAGAGTTGTTCAGCTTTCGTTCGTTGTCCACCGAGACCAAGCCTACGCCATGCTGAGGAGTTGTCAAACAGGACAAAAACAACAGCTGTCCATGGTTGGCCGTCTGCAGTCGGGCGAATCAAAGCTGTATTACTAAAAGATTTGTCGTACAATTTACGTAACAACTGTGTTGAAGGGCACTACGCTTGCATTGTGCACGTCTTTAAGACGTAGAAGAGAAGTGGCATTCTTAGTTAAATTTTAAGCAATATACTGTCAACAAGTTTAAACCTTACACTCTGTCCCTGCCCTTAAACATATAACAGAATTTTTTAAACTACTACATAATGTTAATAAGATCGCTGGATATATAGGGTGTACCTTAATGATATGCGAATATTTAAGGGTGTGAATCTACATGAAAATTAATGTTAGTTTGCTTTATAAACTATGGTCCAAAAATGTTTCCTTACAAAACTCGGGGTGTTGAAGTTTAGAAAAAAAATGGAAATTAATATTTTCAGAACCGCTTCAGATATTTCACTAATATTTAGTACGTACTGGTAGTTAATAAAGTTGCATATTTTCCAATGCAGACATAATTTTTAGCTTTAACAGTGGCGTGCGTACAGGTATCGACTTCGATATTTTTTAAGAAAAAAATGATACGCCAATGGTTTTTTGTCAAATAAAAATTATTTTTGAGTTCCCCGTTTAATTTAAAGCAAACGATCTTTTTTGATTTGTTTTCCTTTGATGCGCCATTTTTGAGTACAAAAATAAAAGCCGTTCTATTGTCCGAGAAAATTAATGTAATAATTGAAGAATGCAATTTAGCAATAAATATCTAGTTGATCTGGAATAAGTCACTGGTTTTTGACATCTGACAAGTCTCTGTTATTGAAATCTGTTCGCTGTGACATCTTTTTCATTAATTCGTTTTTACAATCTTGTTAATAATGGTGAATTATTCAAATGCAGAATTGCCGAAAATGCATTACGTATATGGTCTTGCCGACGGTAATGGTGACCAAGCCAGACGGATTTATCACCAGAGATATCCCTATCGTGCTTTGCCAGATAGTCGAACCTTTTCTAATATTCATCGTCGTCTTGTTGAAACTGGTTCTGTCCGAAAAGGAACATCTGAACGTAGACCTCTAAGTGTGAGAACACCTGAAATTGAGGAAGCAGTGCTGCACGAAGTCGAAGAACATCCTGAAGCGAGTACGAGGAAGATCGCTGGACACTTAAATATTTGCCATCAAATTGTTTGGAGACGTTTAGTGGATTTTTTGTTATATCCTTACCATATTTTAAGAGCACAGGCATTACTTCTCATTGATTTTCCAAGGCGTGTGACCTTTTGTCAGTGGTATCTTCAAAAAATTATACAATATCCGCAACTTGAATCAATGATTCTGTTCACGGACGAAGCTAATTTTTCTCGAAATGTCATTCAGAATTTCCACAATATCATTTGTGGGCAGAAGAAAGTCCCTATGCCGTAACCGAAACCCATTTTCGGTTAACGTATGGGCAGGAATTATTGGCAAACCACTTTATTGGCCCATTCTTTTTCACTAGCGCATCTCAGTGTAGCGGTTCGTAATTATTTACAAACTGCTTATCCAAATCGTTGGATTGGCTGCGGTGGGCCCCAAGAATGGCCACCAAGGTCCCCAGACCTCAACAGTTTAGATTTCTCTTTGTGGGGCTATCTTAAGACCTAGTGTACACAAGTCCCATTAACACTCTAGAGGAATTATGAGAAAGAATAGTTGCAGCTTGTGATAGAACAAAAAACATTCCAGGGATATTTCAACGAGTGCGCAATTCCATGAGAAGGAGGGCGGAAGCATGCATACTAAATGAAAGGGGCCATTTTCAACAACTTTTGTAATCATTTCGTTTTGATGTTATGTTTATGTTGTCAGTTGTTGTTGTTCATGTTCATTACCCCTAATGTGTTTAATTTTTCCAATCAAATTAATAATAATTTTGCAATTTTGCAGTTAGACAATAGAACGGTTTTTATTTTTTTACTCCAAAAAGGCGCATCGAAGGAAAACAATTCGAGAGAGATCATTTGTTTCAAATTGAACGGGGAATTCAAAAATAATTTTTATTTAGCAAAAAAACATTAGCGTACCATTTTTTGCTTAAAAATATCGAAGTCAATACCCGTACGCACGCCAGTGTTAAAGTTAAAAATTATTTTTGCATTGCAAAAATATGCAGCTTTATTAAATTTTACTACGTATTAAATATCAGTGAAATATCTGAAGCGGTTCTGAAAATATTAATTAATTTCCATTTTTTTCTTAAAACTTCAACACCCCGAGTTTTTGAATTTTGGACCATAGTTTATGAAGCAAACTAACATTAATTTTTGATGTAGATTCACACACTGAAATATTCGAATATCATTAAAGAACGGGTGGCCTATCCATGTGTGGACGGAATATTACTGATAAACAAATACATTTTGGGAAAATCTATGTATGGGATATTACACATGAAATTTGAGGACACATTTCTAAAATATTGGCCATTATACCTACAGGGTGTCGACTTACATATCAAAGTTGTGATTTTTCAAATAGAATGCCTCAAATTTTATTGCATATTTGGAATAACCAATTCAAAAGAAGAAAATGGATATGACATACTATGAAATTTTGGTAATTAGCTACTGAGATATAAGGTGCTTTGTTTAGAAAAACCCCCCACTTCGGTAACCCCTCAATCCGCCACTTGAAATTTGGAGTGCTGATTTTGAATATAAAAGAACATATTGCATTTGACTGAATAATGTACCTATATTTAACTGTGCTCTGAGAAATATTAGATATAAAAAATGATAGTGATGCTGATGTTATCGAATCAAAATAAACATTTTAAATTCTATAACCTTAACAAAATTCGATATTTTTATTTTTGGTTATTGTGAACTTATTACATATAGGATGAAGTTTACTTTTCGTCTGTTTGTCCAAAAACATTTTATAATATAACACCATTCACTAGAAGCAAATCTTTGTTTTAAATTCATTAGGGAAACACGCTATGTTGAGCATATGTTTACTATAAATGCCCGTCATTGCCCTAAATATGGCTGCATAAATAAAATTTCAAAGTTCTTTCCCATTCCGTCACGTCGGCATGGACTCCCCTATACAGAGTCTTCATTGGAAGCGAGACATATTATAACCATGATTATGGAAAAATTTTAGATAATTTCATCAAAATATAAAATTGATATTTAAAAATCTTTCCTCATATATTTTCTAAATATTTGGAAAAATATCGCAAAATATATGAATTATATATTCCAAAAATATATATAATGAATATTTTATAAATATATAAGAAATATATTTATTAAATATTAAAAAATCTGTCGCTTAAAATATTTAACAAATATTTTTTTTTAAATATTTAATAAATATTTAATGCTATCGGGGTAGTATATTACTTTCAATTAAGCTGGTTCCAGAAAATTCAGTTTATTCACGGGAATGATTAAGTTGCTTAGAGTAATTAAAAAAATCATTAGAGGTAATGAAAATTTTCGAGAACCACTGTTTAAATGACCAAGTTTTCTCAGATAGTAGGAAGTGGAAATTAGCCATTTTTTTAAGTATACGTATAGTAATCCAAGTTCTTCCTGCGGGACGTGACACCGTCGCCTCCGCCGGGTCGGTGGGCAGCGTCGACGCCTGCGTCGCCTCGCTCCTTACCGTCCAGCCGGCGCCATTTTGCCCGAGCCACCAGCAGTCGAACGGGAACGAGGAGAGCGGCTCCCGCAGACCTGCAACTCCCGGTCGAACAACTTCCAACGTCCGCGCCGCGCACTATTCCCGAACTCGCACCACCGACGAGGTCGCGGACTTCTGAGGCTGCCCGGTCGTTCCTGAAGACGACGTCCGGGACATTTGTACGGACAACCGTCGCCGAAGCATCGCCGCCACGTCGCGGTGTATGGTGTAAGGGACGACGGCCTCGGATGATGAACAAACAACCTTCGGATGGTAAGACACCACACAAGACTCTCTTGAACCAATAAAGCATCTTCCTTTCATTCATAATGCACTTAAATGAAAGCTCACAGATGGTGGATATGATCGAATCACCACTGACCAGATTCTTCTTTGTTATAAATAAATTTGCAATGCGTATTTTACTAAGCTGAGTTTTGACTATTAGTAGCTAGTTTCTCATGTAGATCTAAAAATTTAAAGCAAGTTACTGTGACGGTTCGATAAACTCAATTCATCCTCTTTAATAATACATTAATTACTTAGGTATAGCTCAGTATTTTGAAATTTACGTTTTGTCTGATGTACAAGCATTTTTGTGATGGTAAGTCATCTATCCAATGTAATGATATCAGCGTCATTTTTCATTCATAATATGCTAAATTGATGGATCACATGTGGTGGATGTATCTGTTTCTCTTTGTTATAAGTGGATTAGCAAAATGGACCTACCAAGCTATCATGGAAATATCCCTCAATAGATGCATGCTATTCAAACTAACTCCTGCAATCATTTTATAATTAATTCATAGTCTTTGACGTCGTTGCCAACAGATGATAGGGTAGAATCTTTACCGTGACATTTCTGTTGGAAGTGACGTCTCGGATGGTAAGGCATTGATTAACATCTGAACTTGTTCTGTGGCCGATAGTCCCCCATGTCAGTCTGGGCAATCAAACCACAAGTGTTCAAAGTTATCGTATAAGTTTCGGTCCCAATGGTGACCTTCTTCGCCATTTTAGGGTCAAATTATCTTATATTCATTTTCTCACACGAGAAGCAACACAGTTCCCTTTAAATGTCGAAGTACCACTTCTCGCGTTTCAGATCCAAAAACAATGTATTTGACACATTTTAGTCGAAGATGGCATAACAATTACCGGTGTATTAAGATTCCTACCAGTTCCTGGTGGGTTTTCACGTTCTTTAGAGGACTTTGACATTTCTGAATGATGCTACATGTAATTTCAATGCTGGTTTGCTCAATATGTTGCGGACATTTCACACACGCTGTATACGAAGGTGAAAATGAAAGAAAAACAAACTGACACCAGGAATACAGATTGAAAATATATTGTCAGAAAGTGTCATTTGTACTGATAAAGGCTACCGTTGAGATCGAAACGTATATATAATAAAAAATAATTTTTATACATGTTTAGTTTGATTGGCCAGACAAAAATGGAGATTACATTGATCAAGGTCTACTTCATTCAATAAGATAAAAACCTACCTTTTCGAATTTCAGTCATGTTTGATGACTGAATGTTGAAAGATTCATAGGTTCATGATCCGGGTATCACCAGATTCTTCTTTGCTGTAAGTAGACTGTTTCAAGCTATCTGTGGAAAATGGATCCAGTTTACTTTAGTTAACAAGGACTACTATTTTATTTCATACTACATATCTTTTAGTTCCTATTGTTGACATCTTTAACAATTAATTACAGATGGGATACAGCCTTTACTGCTATTCATCTACTTGAAACTGACAGCATTCATAGCAATGAAATACTTTTCATTCATCTTTCGTCGATACTTTTAACATTCTTATATCTATTTTTTGTTATGCATGAATTTGCAATGGACCTTATCAAATACCGTGTATCCGTATTATCAAATACTAGAGATCTAAACTAATCCTACAATTGCATACATCCATCCTTATATAAGTAATTAATCCACATTGAGGAAGTATTATTGTATTAAATTTTTTCTCGTTACTCAGTTTTTTTAAACTGACATTTCAGGTATTAGCAAGTTATCAATCAAAGTCGTTCTTTATCTTCATTTTCCTCGTTCTCTACAGGATTGCTTTTGCATCAAAGTGGTAGTGGATATGTTTGTAAAACCATATTTCTTGTTATAAATTGTTTCAAACACTTTAATGACATTTAAACTAGAACTGAATATCTAGACCAATATTGTAATTATTACTTGCTGCTCAATGCGTGCCTTCTGACGCCAATGTCAGTTGAAGCACCCTCCACCGTTACGTAGTCTTTTGGTTTTTATGAGCTAAGCTAGCTACCTTTACCGAAAACTCACTGGTGGTATATGTAACGTATTCATAACATCACAATATAAAATTCTTCTTTGTTGGAAATTGTTTAAGATGGCATCTACCAAGCTATATTTAGTTCTGCCGAAGTGCCGTTTCTTAATTTTTATTCTACCTGTATCAAGTCAATCTAGCTAATATCCTGTAAGTACCTGCTTCTTCCTTGAATGGCAAGCTTTTGTCAAATGTGATTTCTGAATAAAACCTTAAGACGTCCTTGAAGTTAATGCCTAAAATGGTAAACAATCTCTCTCTTCATGATTGTTCATCAACTACTCCTTTTTAGGGCATGCAGTGCAACCTTCAGCAGTTTTTGAAAAGGACGATGATGAAAACTGTATACATACGATTATCAGCATTTTATGATAGAACTTCCAGGAGTCCTAGTCTAATCATCAAATAATTGTTGATTGATGCAAGTTGTTCAAGGGGGTATTTAAAACATCGATGCATAAAATGGTTAAATGGGTACACCAATTTTTGTGTAAAAACTTTTTATTCCACAACAAAGAATGAGAATACGTGTTTTTTGGAATTCAATCGAAAGTATTAGCAGAACCGAAAAACTGTTCAAAAAAGATCTTTATGAATATATTTATGAGACCTACAAAATGAGAATATACGTAAAAAGATCGGACTAATAGCAAAATGTTATGGTAGAAAACCTAGGCAAAATGCAGATTTTGGCACTTGTCAGTAATGAGGCGATAATTTCACGCAGCTACTTGAAATTCTTCAAATCCGCAGGTTTCATACTTCTAAATAACCACAACAAAATTGGTGTAGATTGGTCAATTATACAATTATACTAAGTGACATATAAATCCGAACAGCCAGTTTAAATGGTTTTATTTTAATACATTTTGTATAAGTACTTAATGAAGCATAATAAGTAAATGATAAAAATTTCAAAATGATTGCACTGCTTTAAAGCCCTTTGACCTTTAATAATGTGTGGATGCACCCTGATGTGCTACGCATTCTCCAACGCGCCTAGGCATGCTTCTGATCAGGTGGTCAATGTCCTCTGTGGTTTCTCATTCCAGGCAACCACCAACATCCTCTCGAAGTGCTTCTAGAGTCTGAGGAGGACGTTGCAAATTGAGCAATCTCCTACCCATCATATCCCACACGTGCTCAATTGGGGATAAGTCGGGAGATCTTGGTGGCCATGGTAACAATGTGACATCATTATGTTGAAAGAAGTCTATTGTGACTCTTGCAACATGTGGTCGGGCATTATCTTGTTGGAAAGTTGGATCTTTCAGGTTGTCAAGATAGGGTAAAAGATGATCTAGAACTTCGTGGATATAACGCTGCGCGTTCATGTTACCCTCTGATGAAGGTTAAAGGTGACCTGGAACCATAAGCTATAGCACCCCAAACCATAACTCCAACAGTGTGATGAACATGTCTTTCAACAAAAAACTGTGGATTCCTCCTTTCACCACGTCGCCTTCTAACCCTGGCACGACCATCGTGCATGCCTAAACAAAATCGAGACTCGTCACTAAAGACAATACTGTTCCATTCCTGATCCCAGAGTGACCGTTGTCTGCACCACTCAAGGCGATTACGTCGGTGTTCTCGAGTTAAAGGGAGGACCCAGTGTGGCCGGTATGATAACAAGCCAAAACTTCTCATTCGTCGGTAAACACTTCGCATGCCACTAGCTCTTTCCGTGTTCTGCAAACCATTCATTTGCAATGGACCTGGTAGTGGAGAAACGGTCCCTTAAGGCCAATAATCTTAGGCGGCGATCTTCACGGTCTGTTGTTCTACGGCGGTGTCCAGTGCCCCTTGCTCTTTGCGTACGGCCTTCTCGAAGCCATGCCTGACAACACCTTACCACAGTGTCTACACTCTTTGCACTCTAACTGCAATTGCCCGAAAAGAAAGTCCAGCTTCCCGAAGTCCCACTATACGGCCCCTATCAAACTCACTAAGTTGACGAAATCGTACAGGTCTCCGTACTCTAAGCATCGTAACCGATCGTAAAGGATGTCAAGAACCAAAATCCGCCAATGTTGATTCTTTACTGCGGCTGAAATATTCATTTTATAGCGTTAGTGAATTAAAAAAAAGTAATCTAAAAACCGGAATGTCCAAATGATAAGGCTGAAAAATTTTTCACTTGTTATTTACAGTAAGATAAATACATTCACCAACTTTTATTAAAATAAAACCATTTAAACTGGGTGTTCGGATTTATATGTCACTTAGTATAGTTTTTGAGAATTTCTAATTGTTTATCTCAAACCACCTATTTATTGAGCAGTATACAGGGTTCTTTCCATTTTTATAGCAAAAGACACGATTTTCCCTTGATGATATGAATAACAAACCATTCCGAAAGATAAATGTTATTTTATGCGAAAAACAAAGATTTACGTTTCTTCTTCTAAACAAATTCAACATTCGTATTTGTGAGTCATAGAACAGATGCGCTGAAATCAATTTTACTTGAAAAACCATAGATCAAAGTCAACGAATTCGAATAGATTAGCAGGAGCCAATCCTGTATGTTTACATTGCATTGTTTGCTGCCAAAATTGCGTAGTTTTTGTGCATACTTTTGACTCATTTCGGTATGAATGCCTATCAAAGTGACAGCGTCGTATCAACGCAATAATAGTACTTACTGGTGGAAACGTCTACCTCATCAGCTTGTGTCGCTCTTTGCAAATTATAAATCACTGTAATTATTTGCTAACACTTTGCACCTTTAAAAGATTGAAGCTTAAATACTAATTTAATGACAATGCTGTTAAAAAATTGACTTATGTTGAGTGCACTTGTACACTTTTGCACTTTGATCTTCACTATAAACTATAAGAATTAGGATACAAGCAGATCCTTGACTGGCTCCTTCTACCTAGTCTGAATTCGTTGATCATTAAACGTAATACATGGGAGGATTCTTTTTCGTAGAAGCTCTGCTAGCCATTTGTGCTAATCTACGATCCATACTGTTTCGCAGATGCACTATCGTACTCTGTATCGTTACTCTGATGAAGTAGTACTGCTATAGTAGTAGTAGTGGGGAGGCAAAGCCTGGCAACAAGGACACCCTTGACCCTTTCTTGCGGATCTCGTAGTACCTACACTGTTATTGAATAAACCCGCCCCAGTGATGTCATCTACCAATGTTGATCTAACCACTCGGCTACCCAAGCCCTTACTTGATGAAAGACAGGTTCGATATCAGGAATGAACTACAATTGAGTAATAGGTCATAGACCGAGGTTCTTCATGAAGTTAAGGATCTTGGGAATATGTTTATTTCTATTCAAGCGTTACTTTCTGTACAAGGTTGACTGTTTTATGTAATAAGGGTTCGTAGTAGACTTTATCTGTGTTTACTTCAGGTCAAGTCCAAAAGTTACTCGTGCAAGACACTTGCAGTCCTGTATACTGTCGATAATAACTCTCAATAACTTCATTTCTCGTGTAAAATCGCAGGCATTAAGAAATCATAATAATGAAATTGTAACTTCGGTGCAATATTCTTCAAAGTAAATCAATGTTTCAGATTGTGTTTTTACAAATAGGCAGTGCGTATACATACAAACCACGAACATTCATTAACGATGCAGGAGTTAATTCTATGTTGAGCTTATCTTCATATCAAGAGTTATTATCGAGATTGGGGGCGCTATGCTGTAAAAGGAGGTCATTCGAGGTCTATATTTAGTCTGGTAAAACTCGTGCCGGCCACAAAATAGAATTATGGTTAGATTCCGTGTTTGATGATTAAAGAAACATCCTTTAAGCCTTAATTCAGGGTTCTATCTACCACTGAATGATCGTTATTTGTCTCCAGAAGTTATAGTTATAGTATTTAGGATCTCCTGTACCATCAAGTGTTCACAGTAGCAGCGACGACCAAGTTTTCTCCATCTATTTGGAGCTGGTGTGGTTGCATGTCAATCTGTCAAAAGTAGATTATAAGAGACGTATTTGATAGAAAGGTAATCTCTTTTCTACGACTACATCAAATTTTGACGTCCATTGTCGTGAAAAGCTGGTCCGCAATTGACATAAACCCTATTTTACGAGTATCCATCATGTTTTGACGTCTACTGAGGTGAACAGCTGATCAACAAGTGATATCTTTGTATTAGTCTGTAACCGTTGCCAATAATGAGTCGAGTGCAAAACTAGTAAAACTGGCTTATAACGTCTTTTTATGCAAATGAACTTTAATAAGAAACCAAATAAGATACCGCTTTGGTCTACCTGGCCTTGACGGCCCCGTCAGAATTGTGATATTTGTGGATATGGGAATTTTGAAGTGACACCAAATAATCTGTTGTCAATCTACTGCAATGGATACTCGTAAAAAAGACAATATTTGCCTGTTTATAACCTTAAATATAACCTCCTTTGAATTAGCGCCATCTACTTCTATACTACAACTATTTAAAACTGTAATGACTCATATCTCGGCTTCCTTCCCAGTACAGCCGTATAGCGTACGACGTATGTCGTTTCTGTGGCTTTGCGGTGGTCAACAGCACAGACAGAGATGGAAATAATGGCTGATTGTTCTCCGCCGGTAGAACCAATGAATCAAAGACGCGCCTCGACCGGCAGACTCATAGGCGTCGGCAACGCATTGGAACGTGTTTCGTTGAGCGATCGCATATTGTGTGTTTTTATAAGAATTGTTGTGTGATTGTTATTGTTGTGGTTTCTGTGGTTACTGTTTTGGTTATACTTAACCATGGAGAGTACAAATGGCACGAGTGGAAGTACTGAAAGCCAGGGAACAAGTAGACGGCTTCGTAAAAGCACTGAAGAGGGACGCGAAAAAAGTGCTCAACGTGGAGCTACTACTGATCCAAAGTTTAATTTGAAGGGACGAAAGGCCGTTAAATTGACGACGATAGCAAAATGGCGTTAAGGCGAACCGTACATTCATTCTTCTTTAGGAATGAGATACCAACCCTCAAGGCTGTAATGCAGCGATCAAGGAAAATGAAATTATACCCCAAATGAGCGTCGAGGTAATGAGGAAATCCCTGCACGAAATTAATTTTCGTTACGAAACGCGTAATCGGAAGTCAGTATTGATAGAGACTGAAATAGTCGCCTGGCGTCGAAAATACCTACGCGAAATGATTGAATATAGGCGACAAAGCAGAAAAATCTATTATTTGGACGAGACATGGGTAAATGCAGGTCACACAGTTAAAAAAACCTGGATAGACAAAACGTAGTGAGTAACCGACAAGCAAGCATTGAAGGTTTTCAACAGGTCTTCGTGGACCGTCAGGGAAAGGTCAAAGATTGATCGTAACTCATATTGGTAGCGATAGTGGCTTTTTAGAAGAGTGTGTTGATTTTCGTCTCTAAGAAGGAGGTGATTACCATGACGAAATGAATGCCAGCTGCTTCGAGAGCTGGTTTCAAGGGGTGCTTCAGCGAGTTGAGCCCAACTCTGTGATCGTCATGGATAATGCTTCCTACCATAGTCGTCGAGCCGAACGTGTAACAAAAAAAAAAAAAAAAAAAAAAAAAAAAACCGACATGGGATCTCGAAAAAGTGACATGCAGCAATGGTTGCGCGAAAAAGGAATCCCGTTTGACGATTCATGTGTGAAAGCGGAATTGTACGAAAAAATTAAACAGCACAAACCTGCGAACATTAGTTACGTGACTGATGAGATGGCCCGTCAATGTGGTGTTACTGTGCTGCGGTTACCGCCCTACCCAACTGAACCCAATCTGGGCTCAAGTGAAGGGTTATATTGCGCGCCATAACACAACCTTCAAATTACCAGACGTTAAGGTTTTACTTGAGACTTCCATACAGCTAGTAACGCCCGAAGCTTGGCAGAATGCTATCC
>CAVLJG010000008.1:84557140-84573324 GCA_963669975.1 Acanthoscelides obtectus
GGATAGCATTCTGCCAAGCTTCGGGCGTTACTAGCTGTATGGAAGTCTCAAGTAAAACCTTAACGTCTGGTAATTTGAAGGTTGTGTTATGGCGCGCAATATAACCCTTCACTTGAGCCCAGATTGGGTTCAGTTGGGTAGGGCGGTAACCGCAGCACAGTAACACCACATTGACGGGCCATCTCATCAGTCACGTAACTAATGTTCGCAGGTTTGTGCTGTTTAATTTTTTCGTACAATTCCGCTTTCACACATGAATCGTCAAACGGGATTCCTTTTTCGCGCAACCATTGCTGCATGTCACTTTTTCGAGATCCCATAGTCGGTACACGTTCGGCTCGACGACTATGGTAGGAAGCATTATCCATGACGATCACAGAGTTGGGCTCAACTCGCTGAAGCACCCCTTGAAACCAGCTCTCGAAGCAGCTGGCATTCATTTCGTCATGGTAATCACCTCCTTTCTTAGAGACGAAAATCACGTAACACTCTTCTAAAAAGCCACTATCGCTACCAATATGAGTTACGATCAATCTTTGACCTTTCCCTGACGGTCCACGAAGACCTGTTGACAAACCTTCAATGCTTGCTTGTCGGTTACTCACTACGTTTTGGTCAATCCAGGTTTTTTTAACTGTGTGACCTGCATTTACCCATGTCTCGTCCAAATAATAGATTTTTCTGCTTTGTCGCCTATATTCAATCATTTCGCGTAGGTATTTTCGACGTCAGGCGACAATTTCAGATCTCTCTATCAATACTGACTTCCGATTACGCGTTTCGTAACGAAAATTAATTTCGTGCAGGGATTTCCTCATTACCTCGACGCTCATTTGGGGTATAATTTCATTTTCCTTGATCGCTGCATTTACAGCCTTGAGGGTTGGTATCTCATTCCTAAAGAAGAATGAATGTACGGTTCGCCTTAACGCCATTTTGCTATCGTCGTCCAATTTAACGGCCTTTCGTCCCTTCAAATTAAACTTTGGATCAGTAGTAGCTCCACGTTGAGCACGATTTTTTTCGCGTCCCTCTTCAGTGCTTTACGAAGCCGTCTACTTGTTCCCTGGCTTTCAGTACTTCCACTCGTGCCATTTGTACTCTCCATGGTTAAGTATAACCAAAACAGTAACCACAGAAACCACAACAATAACAATCACACAACAATTCTTATAAAAACACACAATATGCGATCGCTCAACGAAACACGTTCCAATGCGTTGCCGACGCCTATGAGGCTGCCGGTCGAGGCGCGTCTTTGATCTCATTGGTTCTACCGGCGGAGAACAATCAGCCATTATTTCCATCTCTGTCTGTGCTGTTGACCACCGCAAAGCCACAGAAACGACATACGTCGTACGCTATACGGCTGTACTGGAAGGAAGCCGAGATATGAGTCATTACAGTTTTAAATAGTTGTAGTATAGAAGTAGATGGCGCTAATTCAAATGGAGGTTATATTTAAGGTTATAAACAGGCAAATATTGTCTTTTTTACGAGTATCCATTGCAGTAGATTGACAACAGATTATTTGGTGTCACTTCAAAATTCCCCATATCCACAAATATCACAATTCTGACGGGGCCGTCAAGGCCAGGTAGACAAAGCGGTATCTTATTTGGTTTCTTATTAAAGTTCATTTGCATAAAAAGACGTTATAAGCCAGTTTTACTAGTTTTGCACTCGACTCATTATTGGCAACGGTTACAGACTAATACAAAGATATCACTTGTTGATCAGCTGTTCACCTCAGTAGACGTCAAAACATGATGGATACTCGTAAAATAGGGTTTATGTCAATTGCGGACCAGCTTTTCACGACAATGGACGTCAAAATTTGATGTAGTCGTAGAAAAGAGATTACCTTTCTATCAAATACGTCTCTTATAATCTACTTTTGACAGATTGACATGCAACCACACCAGCTCCAAATAGATGGAGAAAACTTGGTCGTCGCTGCTACTGTGAACACTTGATGGTACAGGAGATCCTAAATACTATAACTATAACTTCTGGAGACAAATAACGATCATTCAGTGGTAGATAGAACCCTGAATTAAGGCTTAAAGGATGTTTCTTTAATCATCAAACACGGAATCTAACCATAATTCTATTTTGTGGCCGGCACGAGTTTTACCAGACTAAATATAGACCTCGAATGACCTCCTTTTACAGCATAGCGCCCCCAATCTCGATAATAACTCTTGATATGAAGATAAGCTCAACATAGAATTAACTCCTGCATCGTTAATGAATGTTCGTGGTTTGTATGTATACGCACTGCCTATTTGTAAAAACACAATCTGAAACATTGATTTACTTTGAAGAATATTGCACCGAAGTTACAATTTCATTATTATGATTTCTTAATGCCTGCGATTTTACACGAGAAATGAAGTTATTGAGAGTTATTATCGACAGTATACAGGACTGCAAGTGTCTTGCACGAGTAACTTTTGGACTTGACCTGAAGTAAACACAGATAAAGTCTACTACGAACCCTTATTACATAAAACAGTCAACCTTGTACAGAAAGTAACGCTTGAATAGAAATAAACATATTCCCAAGATCCTTAACTTCATGAAGAACCTCGGTCTATGACCTATTACTCAATTGTAGTTCATTCCTGATATCGAACCTGTCTTTCATCAAAGTAAGGGGCTTTGGGTAGCCGAGTGGTTAGATCAACATTGGTAGATGACATCACTGGGGCGGGTTTATTCAATAACAGTGTAGGTACTACGAGATCCGCAAGAAAGGGTCAAGGGTGTCCTTGTTGCCAGGCTTTGCCTCCCCACTACTACTACTACTAGCAGTACTACTTCATCAGAGTAACGATACAGAGTACGATAGTGCATCTGCGAAACAGTATGGATCGTAGATTAGCACAAATGGCTAGCAGAGCTTCTACGAAAAAGAATCCTCCCATGTATTACGTTTAATGATCAACGAATTCAGACTAGGTAGAAGGAGCCAGTCAAGGATCTGCTTGTATCCTAATTCTTATAGTTTATAGTGAAGATCAAAGTGCAAAGTGTACAAGTGCACTCAACATAAGTCAATTTTTTAACAGCATTGTCATTAAATTAGTATTTTAAGCTTCAATCTTTTAAAGGTGCAAGTGTTAGCAAATAATTACAGTGATTTATAATTTGCAAAGAGCGACACAAGCCTGATGAAGGTAGACGTTTCCACCAGTAAGTACTATTATTGCGTTGATACGACGCTGTCACTTTGATAGGCATTCATACCGAAATGAGTCAAAAGTATGCACAAAAACTACGCAATTTTGGCAGCAAACAATGCAATGTAAACATACAGGATTGGCTCCTGCTAATCTATTCGAATTCGTTGACTTTGATCTATGGTTTTTCAAGTAAAAATTGATTTCAGCGCATCTGTTCTATGACTCACAAATACGAAATGTTTGAATTTGTTTAGAAGAAGAAAACGTAAATCTTTGTTTTTCGCATAAAAATAACATTTATCTTTCGGAATGGTTTGTTATTCATATCATCAAGGGAAACTCGTGTCTTTTGCTATAAAAATGGAAAGAACCCTGTATACTGCTCAATAAATAGGTGTTTTGAGATAAACAATTAGAAATTCTCAAAAACTATACTAAGTGACATATAAATCCGAACACCCAGTTTAAATGGTTTTATTTTAATAAAAGTTGGTGAATGTATTTATCTTACTGTAAATAACAAGTGAACAATTTTTCAGCCTTATCATTTGGACATTCCGGTTTTTAGATTACTTTTTTTTAATTCACTAACGCTATAAAAATGAATATTTCAGCCGCAGTAAAGAATCAACATTGGCGGATTTTGGTTCTTGACATCCTTTACGATCGGTTACGATGCTTAGAGTACGGAGACCTGTACGATTTCGTCAACTTAGTGAGTTTGATAGGGGCCGTATAGTGGGACTTCGGGAAGCTGGACTTTCTTTTCGGGCAATTGCAGTTAGAGTGCAAAGAAGTGTAGACACTGTGGTAAGGTGTTGTCAGGCATGGCTTCGAGAAGGCCGTACGCAAAGAGCAAGGGGCACCTGACACCGCCGTAGAACAACAGACCGTGAAGATCGCCGCCTAAGATTATTGGCCTTAAGGGACCGTTTCTCCACTACCAGGTCCATTGCAAATGAATGGTTTGCAGAACACGGAAGAGCTAGTGGCATGCGAAGTGTTTACCGACGAATGAGAAGTTTTGGCTTGTTATCATACCGGCCACACTGGGTCCTCCCTTTAACTCGAGAACACCGACGTAATCGCCTTGAGTGGTGCAGACAACGGTCACTCTGGGATCAGGAATGGAACAGTATTGTCTTTAGTGACGAGTCTCGATTTTGTTTAGGCATGCACGATGGTCGTGCCAGGGTTAGAAGGCGACGTGGTGAAAGGAGGAATCCACAGTTTTTTGTTGAAAGACATGTTCATCACACTGTTGGAGTTATGGTTTGGGGTGCTATAGCTTATGGTTCCAGGTCACCTTTAACCTTCATCAGAGGTAACATGAACGCGCAGCGTTATATCCACGAAGTTCTAGATCATCTTTTACCCTATCTTGACAACCTGAAAGATCCAACTTTCCAACAAGATAATGCCCGACCACATGTTGCAAGAGTCACAATAGACTTCTTTCAACATAATGATGTCACATTGTTACCATGGCCACCAAGATCTCCCGACTTATCCCCAATTGAGCACGTGTGGGATATGATGGGTAGGAGATTGCTCAATTTGCAACGTCCTCCTCAGACTCTAGAAGCACTTCGAGAGGATGTTGGTGGTTGCCTGGAATGAGAAACCACAGGAGGACATTGACCACCTGATCAGAAGCATGCCTAGGCGCGTTGGAGAATGCGTAGCACATCAGGGTGCATCCACACATTATTAAAGGTCAAAGGGCTTTAAAGCAGTGCAATCATTTTGAAATTTTTATCATTTACTTATTATGCTTCATTAAGTACTTATACAAAATGTTATTAAAATAAAACCATTTAAACTGGCTGTTCGGATTTATATGTCACTTAGTATAATTGTATAATTGACCAATCTACACCAATTTTGTTGTGGTTATTTAGAAGTATGAAACCTGCGGATTTGAAGAATTTCAAGTAGCTGCGTGAAATTATCGCCTCATTACTGACAAGTGCCAAAATCTGCATTTTGCCTAGGTTTTCTACCATAACATTTTTGCTATTAGTCCGATCTTTTTACGTATATTCTCATTTTGTAGGTCTCATAAATATATTCATAAAGATCTTTTTTGAACAGTTTTTTCGGTTCTGCTAATACTTTCGATTGAATTCCAAAAAACACGTATTCTCATTCTTTGTTGTGGAATAAAAAGTTTTTACACAAAAATTGGTGTACCCATTTAACCATTTTATGCATCGATGTTTTAAATACCCCCCTTGAACAACTTGCATCAATCAACAATTATTTGATGATTAGACTAGGACTCCTGGAAGTTCTATCATAAAATGCTGATAATCGTATGTATACAGTTTTCATCATCGTCCTTTTCAAAAAACTGCTGAAGGTTGCACTGCATGCCCTAAAAAGGAGTAGTTGATGAACAATCATGAAGAGAGAGATTGTTTACCATTTTAGGCATTAACTTCAAGGACGTCTTAAGGTTTTATTCAGAAATCACATTTGACAAAAAGCTTGCCATTCAAGGAAGAAGCAGGTACTTACAGGATATTAGCTAGATTGACTTGATACAGGTAGAATAAAAATTAAGAAACGGCACTTCGGCAGAACTAAATATAGCTTGGTAGATGCCATCTTAAACAATTTCCAACAAAGAAGAATTTTATATTGTGATGTTATGAATACGTTACATATACCACCAGTGAGTTTTCGGTAAAGGTAGCTAGCTTAGCTCATAAAAACCAAAAGACTACGTAACGGTGGAGGGTGCTTCAACTGACATTGGCGTCAGAAGGCACGCATTGAGCAGCAAGTAATAATTACAATATTGGTCTAGATATTCAGTTCTAGTTTAAATGTCATTAAAGTGTTTTGAAACAATTTATAACAAGAAATATGGTTTTACAAACATATCCACTACCACTTTGATGCAAAAGCAATCCTGTAGAGAACGAGGAAAATGAAGATAAAGAACGACTTTGATTGATAACTTGCTAATACCTGAAATGTCAGTTTAAAAAAACTGAGTAACGAGAAAAAATTTAATACAATAATACTTCCTCAATGTGGATTAATTACTTATATAAGGATGGATGTATGCAATTGTAGGATTAGTTTAGATCTCTAGTATTTGATAAATACGGATACACGGTATTTGATAAGGTCCATTGCAAATTCATGCATAACAAAAAATAGATATAAGAATGTTAAAAGTATCGACGAAAGATGAATGAAAAGTATTTCATTGCTATGAATGCTGTCAGTTTCAAGTAGATGAATAGCAGTAAAGGCTGTATCCCATCTGTAATTAATTGTTAAAGATGTCAAACAATATGAACTAAAAGATATGTAGTAATGAAATAAAATAGTAGTCTTGTTAACTAAAGTAAACTGGATCCATTTTCCACAGATAGCTTGAAACAGTCTACTTACAGCAAAGAAGAATCTGGTGATACCGGATCATGAACCTATGAATCTTTCAACATTCAGTCATCAAAACATGACTGAAATTCGAAAAGGTAGGTTTTATCTTATTGAATGAAGTAGACCTTGATCAATGTAATCTCCATTTTTGTCTGGCCAATCAAACTAAACATGTATAAAATTATTTTTTATTATATATACGTTTCGATCTCAACGGTAGCCTTTATCAGTACAAATGACACTTTCTGACAATATATTTTTCAATCTGTATTCCTGGTGTCAGTTTGTTTTTTCTTTTCATTTTCACCTTCGTATACAGCGTGTTACTACAATATTCTGAAATGTCCGCAACATATTGAGCAAAACCAGCATTGAAATTACATGTAGCATCATTCAGAAAATGTCAAAAGTCCTCTAAAGAACGTGAAAACCCACCAGGAACTGGTAGATCTTAATACACCGGTTAATTGTTATGCCATCTTCGACTAAAATGTGTCAAATACATTGTTTTTGGATCTGAAACGCGAGAAGTGGTACTTCGACATTTAAAGGGAACTGTGTTGCTTCTCGTGTGAGAAAATGATATAAGATAATTTGACCCTAAAATGGCGAAGAAGGTCACCATTGGGACCGAAACTTATACGATAACTTTGAACACTTGTGGTTTGATTGCCCAGACTGACATGGGGGACTATCGGCCACAGAACAAGTTTCAGATGTTAATCAATGCCTTACCATCCGAGACGTCACTTCCAACAGAAAATGTCACGGTAAAGATTCTACCCTATCATCTGTTGGCAACGACGTCAAAGACTATGAATTAATTATAAAATGATTGCAGGAGTTAGTTTGAATAGCATGCATCTATTGAGGGATATTTCCATGGATAGCTTGGTAGGTCCATTTTGCTAATCCACTTATAACAAAGAGAAACAGATACATCCACCACATGTGATCCATCAATTTAGCATATTATGAATGAAAAATGACGCTGATATCATTACATTGGATAGAGAAGAATTATTCGATGACTTACCATCACAAAAATGCTTGTACATCAGACAAAACGTAAATTTCAAAATACTGAGCTATACCTAAGTAATTAATGTATTATTAAAGAGGATGAATTGAGTTTATCGAACCGTCACAGTAACTTGCTTTAAATTTTAGATCTACATGAGAAAACTAGCTACTAATAGTCAAAACTCAGCTTAGTAAAATACGCATTGCAAATTTATTTATAACAAAGAAGAATCTGGTCAGTGGTGATTCGATCATATCCACCATCTGTGAGCTTTCATTTAAGTGCATTATGAATGAAAGGAAGATGCTTTATTGGTTCAAGAGAGTCTTTGTGTGGTGTCTTACCATCCGAAGGTTGTTTGTTCATCATCCGAGGCCGTCGTCCCTTACACCATACACCGCGACGTGGCGGCGATGCTTCGGCGACGGTGTCCGTACAAATGTCCCGGACGTCGTCTTCAGGACGACCGGGCAGCCTCAGAAGTCCGCGACCTCGTCGGTGGTGCGAGTTCGGGAATAGTGCGCGGCGCGGACGTTGGAAGTTGTTCGACCGGGAGTTTGCAGGTCTGCGGGAGCCGCTCTCCTCGTTCCCGTTCGACTGCTGGTGGCTCGGGCAAAATGGCGCCGGCTGGACGGTAAGGAGCGAGGCGACGCAGGCGTCGACGCTGCCCACCGACCCGGCGGAGGCGACGGTGTCACGTCCCGCAGGAAGAACTTGTATTACTATACGTATACTTAAAAAAATGGCTAATTTCCACTTCCTACTATCTGAGAAAACTTGGTCATTTAAACAGTGGTTCTCGAAAATTTTCATTACCTCTAATGATTTTTTTAATTACTCTAAGCAACTTAATCATTCCCGTTAATAAACTGAATTTTCTGGAACCAGCTTAATTGAAAGTAATATACTACCCCGATAGCATTAAATATTTATTAAATATTTAAAAAAAATATTTGTTAAATATTTTAAGCGACAGATTTTTTAATATTTAATAAATATATTTCTTATATATTTATAAAATATTCATTATATATATTTTTGGAATATATAATTCATATATTTTTGCGATATTTTTTCCAAATATTTAGAAAATATATGAGGAAAGATTTTTAAATATCAATTTTATATTTTGATGAAATATCTAAAATTTTTCCATAATCATGGTTATAATATTTCTCGCTTCCAATGAAAGACTCTGTATAGGGGAGTCACTGCCGACGTGACGGAATGGGAAGAACTTTGAAATTTTATTTATGCAGCCATATTTAGGGCAATGACGGGCATTTATAGTAAACATATGCTCAACATAGGCGTGTTTTCCCTAATGAATTTAAAACAAAGATTTGCTTCTAGTGAATGGTGTTATATTATAAAATGTTTTTGGACAAACAGACGAAAAGTAAAACTTCATCCTATATGTAATAAGTTCACAATAACCAAAAATAAAAAATATCGAATTTGTTAAGGTTATAGAATTTAAAAATGTTTATTTTGATTCGATAACATCAGCATCACTATCATTTTTTTATATCTAATATTTCTCAGAGCACAGTTAAATATAGGTACATTATTCAGTCAAATGCAATATGTTCTTTTATATTCAAAATCAGCACTCCAAATTTCAAGTGGCGGATTGAGGGGTTACCGAAGTGGGGGGTTTTTCTAAACAAAGCACCTTATATCTCAGTAGCTAATTACCAAAATTTCATAGTATGTCATATCCATTTTCTTCTTTTGAATTGGTTTATCCAAATATGCAATAAAATTTGAGGCATTCTATTTGAAAAATCACAACTTTGATATGTAAGTCGACACCCTGTAGGTATAATGGCCAATATTTTAGAAATGTGTCCTCAAATTTCATGTGTAATATCCCATACATAGATTTTCCCAAAATGTATTTGTTTATCAGTAATATTCCGTCCACACATGGATAGGCCACCCGTTCTTTAATGATATTCGAATATTTCAGTGTGTGAATCTACATCAAAAATTAATGTTAGTTTGCTTCATAAACTATGGTCCAAAAATCCAAAAACTCGGGGTGTTGAAGTTTTAAGAAAAAAATGGAAATTAATTAATATTTTCAGAACCGCTTCAGATATTTCACTGATATTTAATACGTAGTAAAATTTAATAAAGCTGCATATTTTGCAATGCAAAAATAATTTTTAACTTTAACACTGGCGTGCGTACGGGTATTGACTTCGATATTTTTTAAGCAAAAAATGGTACGCTAATGTTTTTTGCTAAATAAAAATTATTTTTGAATTCCCCGTTCAATTTGAAACAAATGATCTCTCTCGAATTGTTTTCCTTCGATGCGCCTTTTTGGAGTAAAAAAATAAAAACCGTTCTATTGTCTAACTTGCAAAATTATTATTAATTTGATTGGAAAAATTAAACACATTAGGGGTAATGAACATGAACAACAACAACTGACAACATAAACATAACATCAAAACGAAATGATTACAAAAGTTGTTGAAAATGGCCCCTTTCATTTAGTATGCATGCTTCCGCCCTCCTTCTCATGGAATTGCGCACTCGTTGAAATATCCCTGGAATGTTTTTTGTTCTATCACAAGCTGCAACTATTCTTTCTCATAATTCCTCTAGAGTGTTAATGGGACTTGTGTACACTAGTGTCTTAAGATAGCCCCACAAAGAGAAATCTAAACTGTTGAGGTCTGGGGACCTTGGTGGCCATTCTTGGGGCCCACCGCAGCCAATCCAACGATTTGGATAAGCAGTTTGTAAATAATTACGAACCGCTACACTGAGATGCGCTAGTGAAAAAGAATGGGCCAATAAAGTGGTTGCCAATAATTCCTGCCCATACGTTAACCGAAAATGGGTTTCGGTTACGGCATAGGGACTTTCTTCTGCCCACAAATGATTATTGTGGAAATTCTGAATGACATTTCGAGAAAAATTAGCTTCGTCCGTGAACAGAATCATTGATTCAAGTTGCGGATATTGTATAATTTTTTGAAGATACCACTGACAAAAGGTCACACGCCTTGGAAAATCAATGAGAAGTAATGCCTGTGCTCTTAAAATATGGTAAGGATATAACAAAAAATCCACTAAACGTCTCCAAACAATTTGATGGCAAATATTTAAGTGTCCAGCGATCTTCCTCGTACTCGCTTCAGGATGTTCTTCGACTTCGTGCAGCACTGCTTCCTCAATTTCAGGTGTTCTCACACTTAGAGGTCTACGTTCAGATGTTCCTTTTCGGACAGAACCAGTTTCAACAAGACGACGATGAATATTAGAAAAGGTTCGACTATCTGGCAAAGCACGATAGGGATATCTCTGGTGATAAATCCGTCTGGCTTGGTCACCATTACCGTCGGCAAGACCATATACGTAATGCATTTTCGGCAATTCTGCATTTGAATAATTCACCATTATTAACAAGATTGTAAAAACGAATTAATGAAAAAGATGTCACAGCGAACAGATTTCAATAACAGAGACTTGTCAGATGTCAAAAACCAGTGACTTATTCCAGATCAACTAGATATTTATTGCTAAATTGCATTCTTCAATTATTACATTAATTTTCTCGGACAATAGAACGGCTTTTATTTTTGTACTCAAAATGGCGCATCAAAGGAAAACAAATCAAAAAAGATCGTTTGCTTTAAATTAAACGGGAACTCAAAAATAATTTTTATTTGACAAAAAACCATTGGCGTATCATTTTTTTCTTAAAAAATATCGAAGTCGATACCTGTACGCACGCCACTGTTAAAGCTAAAAATTATGTCTGCATTGGAAAATATGCAACTTTATTAACTACCAGTACGTACTAAATATTAGTGAAATATCTGAAGCGGTTCTGAAAATATTAATTTCCATTTTTTTTCTAAAACTTCAACACCCCGAGTTTTGTAAGGAAACATTTTTGGACCATAGTTTATAAAGCAAACTAACATTAATTTTTCATGTAGATTCACACCCTTAAATATTCGCATATCATTAAGGTACACCCTATATATCCAGCGATCTTATTAACATTATGTAGTAGTTTAAAAAATTCTGTTATATGTTTAAGGGCAGGGACAGAGTGTAAGGTTTAAACTTGTTGACAGTATATTGCTTAAAATTTAACTAAGAATGCCACTTCTCTTCTACGTCTTAAAGACGTGCACAATGCAAGCGTAGTGCCCTTCAACACAGTTGTTACGTAAATTGTACGACAAATCTTTTAGTAATACAGCTTTGATTCGCCCGACTGCAGACGGCCAACCATGGACAGCTGTTGTTTTGTCCTGTTTGACAACTCCTCAGCATGGCGTAGGCTTGGTCTCGGTGGACAACGAACGAAAGCTGAACAACTCTACTCTATTCAGATTATAAGGTTTTCCGAAATAAGACAACACAAGGTATGTGTTGGAGCTGTATCCCACTTCGCATTATCAGCCTCGTCACCAATATGACCGCGAGATGCCGCAGATTCTGGTGCTGTAATAATCGACTAGCCATTGGACAAACTAGTAATATAGCTTTCATTCGTCCGACTTCCGGCCACAGGGGTGATCTGGCTGAATCCGAACAGTACAGTATAACTTGCTGTTTTCACTTACACAGTGACGGAATCTGGTAGTATCTGGCACTTTGTGCTGTCTTATTTTGACGAACCTCATACTTCGAATAGAGTAGAGTTGTTCAGCTTCGTTAGTTGCCCACCGAAACCAAGCCTACACCATGCTGAGGAGTTGCTAAATATACTAAGTGACATATAAATCCGAACACCCAGTTTAAATGGTTTTATTTTAATAAAATCTTGTATAAGTACTTAATGAAGCATAATAAGTAAATGATAAAAATTTCAAAATGATTGCACTGCTTTAAAGCCCTTTGACCTTTAATAATGTGTGGATGCACCCTGATGTGCTACGCATTCTCCAACGCGCCTAGGCATGCTTCTGATCAGGTGGTCAATGTCCTCCTGTGGTATCTCATTCCAGGCAACCACCAACTCCTCTCGAAGTGCTTCTAGAGTCTGAGGAGGACGTTGCAAATTGAGCAATCTCCTACCCATCATATCCTACATGTGCTCAATTGGGGATAAGTCGGGAGATCTTGGTGGCCATGGTAACAATGTGACATCATTATGTTGAAAGAAGTCTATTGTGACTCTTGCAACATGTGGTCGGGCATTATCTTGTTGGAAAGTTGGATCTGCCAGGGTGTCAAGATAGGGTAAAAGATGGGGTTCTAGAACTTCGTTGATATAAACGCTGCACGTTCATGTTACCTCTGATGAAGATTAAAGGTGACCTGGAACCATAAGCTATAGCACCCCAAACCATAACTCCAACAGTGTGATGAACATGTCTTTCAACAAAAAACTGTGGATTCCTCCTTTCACCACGTCGCCTTCTAACCCTGGCACGACCATCGTGCATGCCTAAACAAAATCGAGACTCGTCACTAAGACAATACTGTTCCATTCCTGATCCCAGAGTGACCGTTGTCTGCACCACTCAAGGCGATTACGTCGGTGTTCTCGAGTTAAAGGGAGGACCCAGTGTGGCCGGTATGAAAACAACCAAAACTTCTCATTCGTCGGTAAACACTTGCCAATAGGTCTTCCGTGTTCTGCAAACCATTCATTTGCAATGGACCTGGTAGTGGAGAAACGGTCCCTTAAGGCCAATAATCTTAGGCGGCGATCTTCACGGTCTGTTGTTCTTACCGCGGCGTCCAGTGCCCCTTGCTCTTTGCATACGGCCTTCTCGAAGCCATGCCTGACAACACCTAACCACAGTGTCTCCACTTCTTTGCACTTTAACTGCAATCCCCGAAAAGAAAGTCCAGCTTCCCGAAGTCCCACTATACGGCCCCTATCAAACTCACTAAGTTGACGAAATCGTACAAGTCTCCGTACTCTAGGCATCGTAACCGATCGTAAAGGATGTCAAGAACCAAAATCCGCCAACGTTGATTCTTTACTGCGGCTGAAATATTCATTTTTAGAGCGTTAGTGATTAAAAAAAAGCAGTATAAAAACCGGAATGTCCAACTGATAAGGCTGAAATTTTTTTCACTTGTTATTTACAGTAAGATAAATACGTTCACCAACTTTTATTAAAATAAAACCATTTAAACTGGGTGTTCGGATTTATATGTCACTTAGTATGGTACGAAACAGCTGACCATAGTTAGCTGTCTGTAGTCGGACGAACGAAAGCTGTATTACCAGTTCATTCAATGGCAAGTAGACCTTGACCAGTGAGCTTGATGTTTTCATTTTCGCAGTGGTCGATTCTGGTAATAGATGGTACTTTGAGCTGCCTTATTACTATGAATCTTTTGTTCCAACGAAATCAGCACGGCAGAATTAGAGATATGCCATCATGCTTGCTGAATTTCAAATGGGCAAAGTAAAACGCATTTCCAACAGTCGATGAAGTGAAAATATCACAGATATATATATATACCTACTTTCCGAAATTGCAGACATTTACAAGAAAATGACCTTCCCTTAGATTTTATCACCACTCGCTATTGTCAATCGAGGCTAAATGGGGAGCTACTCGAGCATGATAGGAACCTACTGGGATTGAAGATTAGTTAACAAAAAAGAACAAGAGGTTATATGATTTACCCTTATAGCGTTAGTAGTAGCGCGTACGGGTTTTTAAAAATGCAAGAAAATGGAGGTATGATAATCTGCCGATTCATATGTGGAGGTGGCTGTATGAAAAGGTGATAAAACTAAAAAATAAACACAATAGAGTTACCTACGTCAGACATACAGAGGAAATGTTGAGTGAACCAAAACATGCTCCCATTCGAATGACCTTAGCATTTAGACGTGATGCATGTTCATAGCCGACTTTTGAAAAAAATCGCCACCTGGAAATACTCCAGCGCTACACATTATTATAAATTGAATATAAATGGGTTTTTAAAAACAATTTATACGAATGAACTAAACTTTTTGAAAACACTTTTACCAGCTGGAAGTATCTAGACGATGATGAGGCTCCTTCATCTCAAGTTTCAGATCAAAGCCTGTTATATCGTTACTTTCATCTTGCTGTCAAACGTAGCACGCTTGTGTTTGTTTTTTGTTATTGGGTTATAAAATGGTGGCAGTTGATTCATGTTGTATTGTCGCGAGAATCAAAGGTGAGTACAAAAATGCAGCTCAATTTGTTAAGGTTAACTGGTTCAAAATGCAGTTCCATATTTATCCCACACATACAGGGTGACTTCGAAGTTGAGTCATTTATTTTAACAGTGAGTAGATCTGATCAAAAGAAATGTTTTTTTCCTTTACCATTTTTCTGGTAAAATTAAAGTAACAAAGTTATAGCCCTTTGGAAGTTTGAGTACCGCCCTGTCTCAATAATATCATGTGGTCGTGTTTGGCAACAACGGATATAATCCGCCTTATCGGTTCATCGCATCGGAAACAAAAAAGCGAAGGAATTTGGAACGATGTTTTTACAAATTATGTTATTCAGTTCAGTTATACATACAGTCAGTGTCAGTCGCGTGTGAATAGTGTCTGTTGCGTGGCTCAAACGAAATAAAAAATGGCACATGTTTATGCGGATCGGTTTCCCAATAGAGTGCAACCAACCCCTCGTGCCTTTGTTAATGTAGTACAACGGGCTCGTGAATCAGGTGACTTAAGACCTCACAGGGGACCTCACGATCAAATACAGGTCCGCACTGAAATACTTGTCGGGAGGATACTTTATAAAACAAGGCAAAATTTTTTTTGATTTTTTTTATTTTTACACACATATTTTGGTTTATCTTCCTTCTACAATCATTATCTGAAAATTAATGACTCAACTTCAAAGTCACCCTGTACATACGAGTACAAACAGGTCAACTTAAAAGCTTGTAATAAAAGCTGCTCAGCTAGATCACCTAGCGTTGACTCAAAATCTGACGATTGTTTAGAGGAACTATGTTGATCTGTTGAAACGCAAGGCATTTTTTTAGTGTTTCTGATGTAAATAAAACAATTTTCTCATATGTATGGTAATATGCATTGATTGTTTTTTTATCTATAAGTATACTTGATAGCTACAACAACGTATGAATTACTGTGTATTTTTGAAATATAGATAAACAAAGAGTTATTCCAGATGTTATTCTTAATTCTACATTAAATAGCATTTCTGTACTACAGGGGGCGGGAAAGTGGGGCAGCCACCTCACAACGCAGTGTCATGGGAGGCGCAAGATCCTACTTTAATTCTGTTCTTAAAGTTTTAATAGTAATTTAACAACGTATGGAGAGATACACTTAGATACTGGAAAAATCTCTACGACATTTTTTCCGCTACAAAAGATGTAAAAATACTTCCTTCGAAAAAGTATGATACGTTCAAACTCTTTAAGGAATGAATAAAGGTTTTTGTAATGGTTTTTAAAACCCACCATATTTAAAGCCTGGTAAGATTCATCCATTGTACTATTTTCAATCTATAAGGTCAAAATATAAAACTTAATGTGCATGTCCACGGAAAATCGAATAGCTCTAGTTTGTAGTTTGGACAGGCAAAGTGACACTTATCTTTTGAAAAAAAATA
>CAVLJG010000008.1:84573824-84590515 GCA_963669975.1 Acanthoscelides obtectus
TAAATGCAGGTCACACAGTTAAAAAAACCTGGATAGACAAAAACGTAGTGAGTAACCGACAAGCAAGCATTGAAGGTTTGTCAACAGGTCTTCGTGGACCGTCAGGGAAAGGTCAAAGATTGATCGTAACTCATATTGGTAGCGATAGTGGCTTTTTAGAAGAGTGTGACTTGATTTTCGTCTCTAAGAAAGGAGGTGATTACCATGACGAAATGAATGCCAGCTGCTTCGAGAGCTGGTTTCAAGGGGTGCTTCAGCGAGTTGAGCCCAACTCTGTGATCGTCATGGATAATGCTTCCTACCATAGTCGTCGAGCCGAACGTGTACCGACTATGGGATCTCGAAAAAGTGACATGCAGCAATGGTTGCGCGAAAAAGGAATCCCGTTTGACGATTCATGTGTGAAAGCGGAATTGTAAAAAAATTAAACAGCACAAACCTGCGAACATTAGTTACGTGACTGATGAGATGGCCCGTCAATGTGGTGTCACTGTGCTGCGGTTACCGCCCTACCCAACTGAACCCAATCTGGGCTCAAGTGAAGGGTTATATTGCGCGCCATAACACAACCTTCAAATTACCAGACGTTAAGGTTTTACTTGAGACTTCCATACAGCTAGTAACGCCCGAAGCTTGGCAGAATGCTATCCGTCATGTTGTGAAGGAAGAAACAAAAATGTGGCAGCTTGACCACCACATCGACACCATCATAGAGCCAGTTATAGTCAATTTCAACGAGGAAAGCGATAGCGACAGTTTATTACTGTCAGATGTAAGTGGAAGCGACGATGAATAAAGTAATTCCCAAATTTTTGACTTACAATATGTTTCAAACCACTCTTTATTAAGCATGTGACAAATCTAGTTCACCCATGTTAAACATTCATACCCCGCCTATGTACAGCCGACTACTGGTAGTTAAGTGATGTTCACGTGAACATCGATGAGTCATTACAGTTTTAGATAGTTATAGTATAGCTTTCTAGATTACCCCCATTTGGATATACAAATAAGGTGTCAAGAATGCCCATGAGCTGGCAAAGTTCTTTTGTGGTTTACTTTAACCATCAAAACCTAAACGTTAAATGTGTATGACCAGTATTTACACACCATCAAATGTCCAAAGGAGTATCTAGCACAGAACACGTATCTACTTAATAAATTAATTTATTCTCTTAACCAGACTAATCTATATCAGCATTAATCACTATCCGGTTTATGACTGGGCAGGATTCGTGTGATCTCGACGGTTCTTTGCTGTTTCACTCCCGACTAGACTGCCCTACTGCTTCAACACGTCTGCATTCAGACAGTGTATGGCCTCCCCTAGGAAGTTCGGAACGCTTCAAGACGTTGTCGAAATTGGTTTCCGGTGTTCTAGATTAGGTACGTCTCACATGTAGGCAACACGTGAGGCAACCCACGACGGTTCTTATTGCCGCCAACAGATTGAATCACAATATATCTTTAGACACCACCACCGGAAGTTATTTAGCACTTTCTGCTGCCTCGATGTGTGCCCGCCATGTATCAATACTTTTCACAAATATAGTTATTGCATTTATTTGACATTAATCATGAAAACTGTTTTATGCGTAATATTGATTATTATCATGAAATGTACCAAGAGAAGGATTTTGGGAATGGGAATTTGGACTAGTATGAGAAGACACAGAAGTTAACTACTTACTAAATACGCGATCGGCACGGGTATTACGTATCATGAAAATGTCGATTGTCTTTGAATTTTATTAGCTTTTTGTGATATTATGTAGGTTTTTCTACAAGATGTTAACTTAGCACTAGCTAATGAACACGTTGTGAACTCGTTTTGTAGTTGTACGTGTTGCCTAAACGCCATGATGCTTCAGTAATGAATGTTTGGCTCTGATGTGATGTAAGATCTGCTTCGGAGATGGCATTAGGTCTTAAACTGTAAGTTGTATACTGTAGCTAGAAGGAAACGGCAATACATAGGTGCATAGTGAGGATTTGTGTGCCAGTAATATGTAATGGTGATAATTCCATTGAAATCTTGTCTCAAACAGACTTACTTACAAAGCTAGAAAGTAGTTGCTCATCCAGTTTTTCGTATTCATTCTGGAAATACATATGCAATCGTGCTGAATTTGAAAATGATAAGGAAAGAAAATCCCTGGTTGGTGAAGGAACAGGTGGCGAAATATGCTACAGGACAAGAATATTTATGAAAGTGAAAAGGCTATTACATTATTTTTTATTTCCAGTCATTTAAATTTTATAGAAATTTATTTTGTGATGTCAATAAAAATATCAATCAGCGTCTAGATGTGAGGCATTGCGAACATGTGTGATGCGGCATTACTAATTTTTCTGTGATGTGGCTTAGTTTGCACCCAACGCGGGCGCAGTGGCAATTCTCGCAGTGCTCCTCAAAGTTTTTGAAAACACAAAAAGAGGAAAATTGTAATTTATAACTTTGAACATAACCTGTCTTCAGAAATGACAACATACAAATAACCCGCCGGGCACAGTTAATAGATATACTTCATTGGCAGCATACTCGGTAATAGTTTTCTCTCACAGTAAATATCACTGATTTCATATACATGCAGACCAATAGGTACACATAAACATTCTTTCTCTTCTTCTCAGAGATGAAAACTGCATACTACTCGGCTTTACATGACATATGCAACCAACAATGCGTGTAGTTAAGTCATTCGTCCATAGATGGACGCTCACGGCGGTGATACCGAGCAAATGTGGAATTAATTATTTGCACCCTAAAAACCACCTAGCCTGCAAGATGACATTTTATTCTTTTTTGACGTTTTATAGGCTTTTTACATGATACCCGTGCCGATTTCAGCCTAGATGGATGCAGGTCACTTATCGTATTTTTCACCTAAGCTTTGCTTCTATTTCTGAATTTTTATCTTACTCAAATGCGAGAGCTTGTATTTTTGGAAATACCAAGAACCCGAAACTTCAAAATATTTTCCGATCAAAGAATAATGTTTGGGGAAAAGCCGGTGTAATATAAATATCTATATCTAACTTTAATGCAACGTCACGTACTGAATATGCAGATTTTTGGAAAACTCTGAAACATAGGCGCTAAAGCCTGAAACAGCTCTTATACACGAACTCGTATAAAAAATTAAATGTGATTATCAAGAAGGAGAAGAAGCATAAAATCTTTTTTATTTGGTTGTCACGCAAACATCAAATTAGCCAAGTCCAGTCACCTTTTTTTATCCAGCCGTGACCATAGCCCGATTGTATCTGTCCTTGGCAGATATTTTTCTTAATTTTTGATTGTTGGAGGAATTACGAGTTCTAGAAGACTTATCTAGGACTGTATAATACTGGTTACGGTTTTTCCAAAATCAGCAAATATGAAGATTCACGAACAACCGTCGGTTGCAAGTGTTTGTTATACATGTTTTGGCGCCAGAGGGCATCAAACAAGCTACATAGATGGGATTAAAATATTTAGTTCAGAATATTGAGGTGGTTACATCCTAGAGACCGGTACAACTTTCCCCTACTAGAGATCTATAATGTACGTATAGTTTGAGACGTACAAGCGAGTTGAATAATAACTCAATCACATCGATATTTGAAAAGCTTCTACGGTACTGAACAATGAAGTTTCAAAGCCTCACATCAATTGCTTAACCAATTTTATTATCATCTGTAAAGCATAATACATTGATATGTAAGATCAATAGGAGAGGCCCAAAGTTGGATCTCTGCGGAACACCAGACGTAGCTGGAGTAGAAGATGACATATGAGTATATCCAAAATATATACTCACATTGAAACCTTTCAGACAAGGTCTAAAAGGTCTAAAAACCTATCAAATTTTATTATGATTCCGAGAGACAGATGGTTGGATTCTGTTGCAAAAAGGAATTTTAAATTGAATATAGGACAAATTCTAGCCTGTATCCACACTTTCGTCTGTTGATGTTGCTAAAACAACTCTCATTTTATATTGTTTCATGAGTCCAATTCTTTGCGGTGTAAAGTATGGAGACATTCTAAGATGCATTGTTTGGAAATTAATGCAAGTTTGACTTCCTGACCGCCTCAGCTTATGTGACACTTTTGGTTGACAGTTGACACTAGTTTACCAACAATTTGTAGCTGACACTATAATTAGTCTGAAAGGTATAGATAATTAATTCAGACTCAGTTAAAACACTGCTCGTTTAAATATGCTTAGACTTCTGACCTACGGCCTACCCTAGAGGCTTAGTAAAGGCAGATGAAGGATCGACTTCCCTTTTGATCGTAAAATGTCCGTTAATGACCTTTTTATGACATATAAACTGTAAATGGGAGAAAAGAATACTGGCAGCGTCTGCTTCGATGTAAAAAGATCTGAAGGTCGTCTGTACCTGTGGATTCCCCTATTTTTATCCAGGACTTGCCTTGATTCTTTGTGGCTACCTACTTCCAGAAGCAATAAAAACATTTTCCAGCATTTTCTTTCTCCTGCTTTTTGCGTCCCACGCCGGTAGATGAGAAGAGTCCGCATCGAAAGTTTTCTGGATGTGCAGAATTCCGGTTTTAGCAGACATTTTTGACGTCAATCAGCTGTATTAAATGCAGGGAGTTTCAGAAAGACGTGTCATTATTTCTAGTATAGAAAGTACATCAAAAAATAACAAAGACAGTCACTATGAATATGGGTCCTAAGATGCTCCCCTACCGAGTTACAGGGTGATGCAGTTCTATTTACGAAATTTAAAAGAATATGTATATACGGAGCGGGTAAAAATACTCAGTCAGGATTTTAGACGTTTAGTGAGAATATTGTCAGCAATAAACACACATACTCGTAGTTTCCCGGCCCAAACTAAACAAGGGAGATAGAAATTGGGGCACCTGGACTCCTACTAGGAAATATTTTCTACGCCACTGGCCTTTTCGAGGAGAAGAAGTGCATTTTATAAAATGCCATTCAATTTTCCATACATTTCGTTTCATAAGGAATTTAAACCGCTTTGGAAATAGTCAACGAATTTTCTCTTCTACACTTGTGGAAAATTTAACGGCCGATATAACATCATACCTAGACTGTCAGTGACTCTTTACCCATGCAACATTTGCATTGTTGATGGTGAAGACACAATTGCAGATCCTGAAATTTTTGGTAAAGGAGTGTTGTTGTTTTGGCTGAACAGTTGAAATACAAATACAAAGGTCTTGAGTGTTCAGCCTCAAGGCAATAAATTCAAGCCAGAAAGAAAGTTTGTTCTTTGTTCATGTTAAGCTTTCGAATGTGTTTATTTTCATCAGAATGCAAACTTTAAAATCCATTTAGCTAATGTAACTCCTGACACTTTTCCTGTCGCTTTCATGTTTACAACAATACAAAGTTACAATGAACAGAAATTTGAAAATATGTTTTTTTACGGTATCTATTACTGACGTACCGCCATACGAGATAAGCAAACAACTAACTGAACGATGTGCGAAGCTGAAGCTCCGTAGGACAATTGCACTGGGCAAACCGATCTGCTGTTGCTGTTGCAACTATGAGTCAGTTGATAAAGAGCCGCTGCTTTCATTAACTTTCTCAAAATACTCCAACAGTTTATGACAAAAAACTGTCGATATTATCCATTAGCTGTATTTTCAGGTACTGCTTTGTTTTATGTTACGAAGATCAATAAAAGGTAAACTGAAATAGGTACGGCCATGTCAAGTATGTTGTCACTATTGACAGTGGCAAGCATTGGTTAGGAATACTCATGCATTAATCAAATCCAAGCGAATATCCATAATTTCTGTGTTATGTACCGCGGTTATAATATGTTTTAAGATGATACTCAGGTTGATGACGTCAGTTACTCGAATCGCTTGAACGCGATGGTTTTAACCGCGGTTTTGTTGCAAGTTGTTTATTTTAGAAAAGCGCGTATAAAATTTTTGATTATTTTTATTATCACTTAATAATCGGTACTTTTTCATCTACTACAGTGTATGAAAAGTTAAAAAAGAAACCTTTCATAATATTAATGAGATACATGTTTTTTTTTTCAGAAAATACTTTTTAATGATGGAACCATGGCTTTGTAGCTTAATAGCTTTCAATTTTCTCAGTTTTCCACATGTCAAAGAAAACATTTATTGAATCAGCAGAAATAATAAGCGATGAAAAAAGATATTAGCAAAACCGTATACAGGTGGACATTATCCACTGAGTTTATATGGCCATATTGTGGTATATGGCTACACAGCTTACTTTGTTAAGCATATGAACTAGATTTAAAGTGTGCCCAACAACAGTAATGAGTATACTGATCTACTTAATGCTACAACTGAAGTCAGTCTATATCTAGTTTCCCAAAATGAAGCTGAAGTACAACTAAAATAGGTATTCAATATCCGGCAAAATTCTAACTTGTCATATTTCAAATAATAACCAGAAATATAAAACTACTCCTGAGTTGAATAAATACCACAATTTTGCGGTGATATAGTCGAAATCATGAAAGATGACTATTACGTCATCATTTTAGTCTTTAGTAAAGACAAATTACAGCGATTTATGGATATTTTTAATAAAGTTTCAGATATGTTAGACAGAGACAAACAGTATTTTATTGTCTAAACAAACTGTATTGCTAATTTGCATGTATCCGACAAAGATAGACGCTGTTTTCATGTTGCATGATCGAGCATATTTGAAAGATGAATAGTTAGGTTATGTTAAACCAGGTTAGGTTGTTTTCGAATAATACTTTGGTCTTTAGTGTTCCTGTCTTAAGGTATTCTACTCTACTGTTTTTCTTTCAAAACAAAAACTCCCCACAAATTATTATTAAGGTATCACTCAAAACCATGAAATATACTAAGTGACATATAAATCCGAACACCCAGTTTAATTGGTTTTATTTTAATAAAAGTTGGTGAATGTATTTATCTTACTGTAAATAACAAGTGAAAAAATTTTCAGCCTTATCAGTTGGACATTCCGGTTTTTATACTGCTTTTTTTTAATTCACTAACGCTCTAAAAATGAATATTTCAGCCGCAGTAAAGAATCAACGTTGGCGGATTTTGGTTCTTGACATCCTTTACGATCGGTTACGATGCCTAGAGTACGGAGACCTGTACGATTTCGTCAACTTAGTGAGTTTGATAGGAGCCGTATAGTGGGACTTCGGGAAGCTGGACTTCCTTTCCGGGCAATGGCAGTTAGAGTGCAAAGAAGTTTAGACACTGTGGTTAGGTGTTGTCAGGCATGGCTTCGAGAAGGCCGTACGAAAAGAGCAATTGGCACTGGACGCCGCCGTAGAACAACAGACCGTGAAGATCGCCGCCTAAGATTATTGGCCTTAAGGGACCGTTTCTCTACTACCAGGTCCAATGCAAATGAATGGTTTGCAGAACACGGAAGACCTATTGGCATGCGAAGTGTTTACCGACGAATGAGAAGTTTTGGCTTGTTTTCATACCGGCCACACTGGGTCCTCCCTTTAACTCGAGAACACCGACGTAATCGCCTTGAGTGGTGCAGACAACGGTCACTCTGGGATCAGGAATGGAACAGTATTGTCTTTAGTGACGAGTCTCGATTTTGTTTAGGCATGCACGATGGTCGTGCCAGGGTTAGAAGGCGACGTGGTGAAAGGAGGAATCCACAGTTTTTTTGTTGAAAGACATGTTCATCACACTGTTGTAGTTATGGTTTGGGGTGCTATAGCTTATGGTTCCAGGTCACCTTTAATCTTCATCAGAGGGTAACATGAACGCGCAGCGTTATATCCACGAAGTTCTAGAACCCCATCTTTTACCCTATCTTGACACCCTGGCAGATCCAACTTTCCAACAAGGTAATGCCAGTTAAATAACCTAACTTCGCAAAATCATAATATAAATTTGTTGTCATTATGTTCCTGACATCGTGATTTCAGAACAATTTATGGTATGACGTAATAGACATCTTTCGTGATTTTGACTATAGCTATGGCATATAACAACTGATTCATGACCGTCACGGATCTTACAACCAAACCGATAACCACACTCGCTTGAACGGATCGGTAAAAACCATTTTCATTTGGTTATTCACTTGAATTTGATTATTGGCAAAAAATTAGAGTAAAGAACGTAAATCTGAGTTTACACAAATAAACGTCCGCGTACAGAGGCAAATTGGAAATTTATGTATGTGTGAGGGAAGATGCCGGTATTTTTCTTGTGATTCGCCTTAAGCCGTCAAACTATATGTGATTTGATTAGACAATGGAGTCCTATTCAAACAATTTTTCGAGATACGTAATCCAAAAAACACAAACAAAAAATAATTAGTGAAAATTAATAAGGCACAGGTCACAAATTGAGAAATTGAAACACTTCATGAGTGGAAAACTTTAAAAATTGTTATATCCATACATTTTTGACGGGACAACTTTTTAACAACAAAATGGCGGTTTCACTCATAAGTGTTTTTTTGGATACATAACAATTTTTTTGACGTTGAGGCCTCCAACCTCAGTATTTCTACACATATATAGGCATATTTCACTCATGATAGATGTCCCCGTATATTTACCCTCAAAACTTAGAAATATCTCCTGCAGTCGGGTGTCGATAAGTGCGACGTGGTCCCCGGGATGGATAAGCATTGTCGTCGGTGGTCTTACGTTACAGACGGCAATAGCTTTCACACTACTGTGGGCTGCGTTGAGTATGCGTAGTGAAGGCCTGTGTCTGGATAGGAGAAAGGTCATTTAATTTTTTGTTGTATATGTTCGTGGGGATACCAACTTTAAGAACTCAAATGCTTATCCTGCAATAAAAATTTTTTCAAAGAGAACACCTGTTTACCAAGAGGCCCCTGTGTAGCGACCTCATCTCTTTAGTGGGTATGATAATAAGGCCTCATGCCATTTTATTGGTAAAAAGATACGTATTTTGTATCTTGTATTTCAAATACCATTCCAGAAAGTATTTTGTATCTGGTATCTTAAATACATTTTATAAGTAGCTTGTGCTTTGTAATCCAGATACTTTGTATAGAGCATCTTGTGCATCACTGAGTATATTTCGATCTTTCTTAGTAGGACCCTATATTAAGGCGGCTCCTACGCAGTGAGTTTCAAGCCATTTACAAGGGTCCAGCTGCTTCGAAACTGACGCTCGATTTTTCAATATTTTTGAATAAAATTTTTACAGTATGTTCAGAAGACAATTGCCCAGGGTGCTATGGGAGAAGTTTTTAAAATTTTGTTCTTGCACAAGATTTATGGAGGGTTTGAAATGCTTACTTTTTTTGTTGAACTTCGAGACTTTTTTAAAAATAGCCTAGTGAAAACATAAAAAAGTGTCTCGACAGCACTCTGTAGGGTTTTGTTTTCAGCACACTGTAAAAATTTCACTCGAAAATATTGAAAAATGAAGCGTCAGTTTCGAAGCGCGCAAGGCTCTACAAATCGGATTTTGCACGAATTTTGTCTACTGTTTCGTGCTGTCAGCCGAAGCGACGTCGCGTCATGAACGGACTAAGAATCAGATAATTTGGTGGCCCTATTTCATATAATATCGGATATATAAGTCATTCTGCAAATAGGTGTTATAGTCGCGATCGCTGATGCGAAGTAAATGTTCGTAACTAGTTACGTAACTGAAGTTATGTCCCGGTTGTCTCTCTGATCTATCTATCTTACACTGGCCAATAAATGAAACTTAAGATGGTGAATACTGATTTCCTGATGTTCAAAATGTTTACTCCTCTATCGTAAAGCCGTTCTACTTCGCACGCCAGTTGCGCGAAAAATTTCGAAAAAGAGATGTTATGTTTTTTAGGTCTTATAATGACATTTACTTCACGAAAAACTGTATCACTCATTTCCGTCTGCCCGTCTATAACTTTGAAATAACCGCTCGGATTTTTACGAAATTTAAAAACAAGCTTTGTAGTTTGAGTCCAGTGGCTGCGGCAGAAAACAAAAAAAAAAACAACAATCGGTGAACTCGTTTGACGCCTAACGTTTTAGGGGTTAATAATCATTGTCATATAAAAATTGTAGTGCTTAAGAGTGGGAGTTAGGGATATCAAATGTTGCACCTTTGATATGTGAAGCACGTTCTATTATTAAGAAGCTTCTGATCCCAGTAATTATAGGAAATTGAAAGTGACGACAATCCAACGAATAATGTGCTCACGATTTAAAAAAATCCGTATCTGCGTTATAGGTTTGACACCGAGAGCCAACAGATCTGCAACTACCAACAGTGGGGAATAATAAATTCTGATATTTATAATGGGTATTATTAGGGCTAGATCGCCAATCGATCTGTTATTATGGAAATTTATACCGGTACGCGCCCGCAGTCAACCTTTCCTTTTTTAAAATAGCGTTGACGACCATCTAAGACCAGTCCACTGTCGTTTCCTTTTCATCTCCCCGTTAACTCAGGAGATGGTAATCGTGATCGTGGGAGCCGCGTTCATGAGACAGATATCCTGTAGAAACTGTCATTTTGGAGAACTACGTAAATGAGAAGCCACTACGAGGGATGTTTTGGAGTTTTGCATATAGAAACATAGTAGGCCGCGCGGATCGAACGTAAGTACGGAATCTTAACTTAAATTCAAAGTTTCACAACAATACGTGTAGTGTTCACACTACAGTGAATTTTTAAGTGTCACCAAGTCATTAGAAAAATGGAACTCATCCGAGAACATTTATTACAACTTTCAGAGACAATTATCGCAACAGGAATGCCTTGCTGAGTTACTGTCTGTTTGCGGCAACGAAGCGGCACATCAGTCGTCAATTTCCCGTTGGTATGGAGAATTCACACGTGGACGGGTGCGTCTTAGCGACGATCCCAGGGTGGGTGCACCAAAAACGGCAGTCACCCAGGAAAACGTCGATGCTGTGCGCCAACTCATCATTGAAGATAGACATGTGACAATATCGCGAGATTGAGGCGTCCTTGAAGATCTCAAAGACCTCAACTCAAAAATTTTACATGAAGAATTAGAAGTAAGAAAATTAGTTTCTCGTTGGATACCCCACCTGTTGACTGAAGAGCAGAAAGCAGCCAGGATTAATTGGAGTCAAAAAACGCTTGACTGTTTCAATTCCGAAAACTCAAAAACTGTGTACAACATTGTTAGTGGTGATGAATCGTGATTTACTGTTATGAACCAGAAAATAAATGACAGTCGGCTGTTTGGGTGTTCCAAGGTGAAGAAAAGCCAACAAAGTCATCCGTTCTAGAAGTGTTTCGAAAAAGATGGTTCGCGACATTGTGTCAAAAGCGGGTCATATTGCAACAGTTCCTCTTAATGAGCATGATTTCTTTACTTTCCGGAAATTAAAATCAGGACTGGTCAAAGGTTCCAGTCACCAGAAGAAGCAGTTGACGCATTCAAAAATGCCGTTTTGGATCTGCCAGCAAACGAGTGAATAAGGGCTTCGAAAATTGGTTCGAGCGCATGCAGATGTGTATTAATCTTCGTGGAGAATACTTCAAAAATCAATAAAGTCATTTAAAACTACCTACCGTGTTGTTTTATTTCCATATGCAAAACTGAAAAGACATCCCTCGTATAAGTGAACAAAAGTCCAGGTTCCACTGTGTTATGTAGGACTTAAGATTGTTGATCGCTTTCTTTCTGAATTTCCAAAATGGTCAGTTTTGCTAAATAGCGGTTATCTTATTTATTATTGGAATGTACCATACGAAATTCGCATGTTATACGCGCTATTGAGCTGCAAAGTCCCAATTATAGAGGTGAACATCGAATAATTCTAAGAAATCAATTCTCAAAGGATTGGAACCTACTAGTTACAGAGGTATTTAAATGCTAAAGTTCCGGGACTGTAATTGTCAGTAATAGATGTTTCTCAAATAACCAGGGGCCACTTGATCAGGTTTCACTGTACTCCTATTCCTATGGACACATACATCTGCCTTGTCGCTGTATGATATCTCAGCTATTCCATTTCGAATACTTGTTTTACTTTGTTAAAAAATCTTAAAAACATTCGTTTACTAAACATCGCCCCAAGTCGCTATTTCCATCGGTTGACTGCTATTAAAAATGCTCTCAACAGCTCTATTTCGTTGTATTGATATCGGTTCAAACATAACATTGTATGTATTTATTTTTACGTCTAAAAATAAATACATGTTAGTCGAGTGACTTTCAAACATTTTTCCTTGGAACTAACCGTAATGTAGTAGCATATGGATCTTGCGTTATTTCTTTGATCCTCAATAAATTTTTTATATGGATTTTAAATCGATTCATGTCGTAATGCTCCCATAAAATCTTTCCGTCGTAACGAATATTCATACAGCAGGCTCAATTAACTTAATCCAGACCCTATTTTATGACCAGCCAGGAACAGTTTATTGAGATATAGAAGAGCAAGTCTGGTTTGTAATAATTTAGCATGTCCGTCCTTGATAGTTCAACTTACTTTAATTCCTTGAAACCAGATTGCGTTATTGAGATGATACACGAACTTCTATTATGTAGCAGGTTTGATGGATTCAAATCAATTGATTTAAATCATGACTCAAGTGAAGGGTTTTTTTTTGATAAAAATTAGGCTGGGCGCATACATTCGTTTGCCGCGTTCGATTTCCGAATTCGTTTTCCGTATTCGGAGAAACGAATGCATTAAACGCTAATAAAATACATTGACTGCTGCACACGCTCGTTTTTTTCTGGACGTAACACATTCCGTACGTATTTTTCGGAAGCCAGCCCGTGCGTTCGTAAAAACGGAACGGATAAAATCTAGTGACGGCACACATTTGTAATGTACCTCCGCACACAGTCGGAAATTTCCATCCAGAACCGCGTATTGTGTGACTTGCGTATTGGACGTCACGTGGTTGCATCAAGAGCTCGAATCCTTCAGGAAAATGTGTGAAGCAGAAGAACTAACATTGGCTGTTGAAAAGCTTGTGGGATATTCATGACACAATAGAGATGTCAAAGATTTGGCTTGGGAGCAAGTTTTCAAAGAGGTTATACCTACAGCATTGGAACTCGTGCACAATAGTGGAAAAAGAAACAAGAGTAAATTACAAAGACTATTGCCTACTGTACTTTTATTGTTGTAAATTGGTAATATTTTCGTTATATAGGTATGCTATTTCTCCTGCCGGCGTCATGAACTCATCTCTTATGCTTCGGCCTCGGTTTGTAGATCTATGTTGTGTATCCAGAGATAATCTCATCCATGCATCTTGCTTATTTTAATTTATAAACGTATGAAATTATGAAGTTCATCGGAAGATGGATTGACATCCTGTAGAAATCAAAGAATTTATCTTTATGTGCTCGTAACTTTGCTCTTTTCAGATAAAATGGACTTCGTGTGATTCCAAAAATGTATAATGCGTTATACACTGATATTGTCAAATCTTAGTTATTTCAAACAAGCAGAATTTCCTAGGTAGGTCTTGAAATAATCAGATAGGCGTTTGTTTCGCATACTAGATTTATCCCAAAATCTCGTTTATTTTTTCCTGACCTTATTTGAAACGGGATTTTAAAATAAATTGCATGTTACTGTTACTTATTATCCTTCACAAACTTTCAATTCGATATTTTTGCTTTCGACTTCTATCACCACTTAGTTTTTTCATATGGATGTTATATTGGAATTTTGTACATTTAAATGGACTTTTCAGCCTTAATTCAGTGATGTATCACCTTAGTTGGCTTTGTTGTTTAATGAAAATTGTAAGGAAATAAAAAGGTATGGTGAAACCTGAACACAAAATGATAATTTTTTTGATGGTAATAACACCAATAATCATAAATATGCAGAGGTAAGCCATAGCAGATGATCAAATTGTTGTCCGTTATTTTTGTAGGCAAAGCCTGACTCTACTCTGTACATTGTTAACTGCTCGATTTATTTCTCTTCTTCTGTCTTCCAATTTCCGTTGCTGTTCAATTTGAGGTCTGGTCTGGTATACGAAACAAATGAAATGTTATAATTTCAGGTAATACCTAAGAACTTCTATTTTTCTGGAGTAACTGAGGCTTGGCAATGTCATTTATACATTTTGAAATTACAATTAAAAACTCTATTCGTCTGCGTAAAATACAGTATGGCGTCTATAAGGAAAAATAAAGTTGATGCTGGAGGATTTGAGATATATTGGCAATGTTAACGTGTAATTTATTTTGGAATCCCACTATAAATAAAGTCAAGAAAAAATTAAAATGATTTTGTGAAATTTCGTTTTTTCCTTCACTTCCCGGAAGTACTTTGAATTATAAAACTTCCTAAGCAGCATTCAGTTAATTACCTAAATTGGCACTTCTGCCCTTATTAAGCGTGTCTCTTAGCACTTCTTCCAACGATAAGGGTCGAATTTGAATAAATGAAAATGGTCCTAAGATTTGTGATAAGTGTGAGGGCCTAACTACCAGATATAAAATATGAAGTCCAATCTACCCTTTACGCCTTTTTAAATGGTCCATGTAACAAATATATTATTAATTCATAAACAATAAACGGCCTAAGTGAGTAATAGGCCCAGACTATATAGGCCTATGAGATCTTAGGTCTTTTTAATATCCTCTTCCATTTTAATTTTTTGGGTCTAAGTGCCACTTATTTAAAGTGTATTGAAATTTTTGGCTTACGTAAACTTGGACGTTTTATATATTCGTAAAGCGTATTTTGTGAATAGAAAGAAACGCATATGGGAGCAATGTCCTTTTTAAAAGCAAACTATACTAAGTGACGTATAAATCGAACACCAGTTTAAACGGTTTTATTTTAATAAAAGTTGGTGAATGTATTATCTTACTGTAAATAACAAGTGAAAAAAATTTTCAGCATTATCAGTTGGACATTCCGGTTTTATACTGCTTTTTTTTAATTCACAAACGCTCTAAAAATGAATATTTCAGCCGCAGTAAAGAATCAAGGTTGGCGAATTTTGGTTCTTGACATCCTTTACGATCGGTTACGATGCCTAGAGTACGGAGACCTGTACGATTTCGTCAACTTAGTGAGTTTGATAGGGGCCGTATAGTGGGACTTCGGGAAGCTGGACTTTCTTTTCGGGCAATTGCAGTTAGAGTGCAAAGAAGTGTAGACACTGTGGTTAGGTGTTGTCAGGCATGGCTTCGAGAAGGCCGTACGCAGAGAGCAAGGGGCACTGGACGCCGCCGTAGAAACAACAGACCGTGAAGATCGCCGCCTAAGGTTATTGGCCTTAAGGACCGTTTCTCCACTACCAGGTCCATTGCAAATGAATGGTTTGCAGAACACGGAAGACCTATTGGCATGCGAAGTGTTTGCCGACGAATGAGAAGTCTTGGCTTGTTTTCATACTGGCCACAATGGGTCCTCCCTTTAACTCGAGAACACCGACCGTAATCGCCTTGAGTGGTTGCAGACAACGGTCACTCTGGGATCAGGGAATGGCACAGTATTGTCTTTAGTGACGAGACTCGATTTTGTTTAGGCATACACGATGGTCGTGCCAGGGTAGAAGGCGACGTGGTTAAAAGGAGGAATCCACAGTTTTTTGTGAAAGACATGTTCATCACACTGTTGGAGTTATGGTTTGGGGTGCTGTAGCTTATGGTTCCAGGTCACCTTTAATCTTTATCAGAGGTAACATGAACGCGCAGCGTTATATCCACGAAGTTCTAGAACCCCATCTTTTACCCTATCTTGACACCCTGGCAGATCCAACTTTCCAACAAGATAATGCCCGACCACATGTTGCACGAGTCACAATAGACTTCTTTCAACATAATGATGTCACATTGTTACCATGGCCACCAAGATCTCCCGATTTATCCCCAATTGAGCACATGTGGGATATGATGGGTAGGAGATTGCTCAATTTGCAACGTCCTCCTCAGACTCTAGAAGCACTTCGAGAGGAGTTGGTGGTTGCCTGGAATGAGATACCACAGGAGGACATTGACCACCTGATCAGAAGCATGCGCGTTGGATGATGCGTAGCACATCAGGGTGCATCCACACATTATTAAAGGTCAAAGGGCAGTCATTTTGAAATTTTTATCATTTACTTATTATGCTTCATTAAGTACTTATACAAAATTTTATTAAAATAAAACCATTTAAACTGGGTGTTCGGATTTATATGTCACTTAGTATATTTCCTTTACACCAAGGAAAACCCTACATAAATTTTTTACAAGGAAGGCTTGTTGGCAAAAGAAGATTTCAAAGTCTGGGATATCACAAAGAAGAAAAAAGGACAGCCAGATAAAACAACTTATTTTGGAAAAGCTACATAATTCGAAAAAAAAAAAATTGGCACGATATTAATAGTTTAACGCAATCTGCAATCCAAATTGTCGGCTTTTTTATGGCAATCTTAAATCGCGATGAAGTCGTGTGTCCCACAGGTATCTTGCAATATGGCGAATAAGCCTTTTTTTTAAATTTCTTGGCATTTAAAAAAGTGTAAATTTGAGACCGTCTATTACCTATGGACAATCACAACATCCATAGCCAAGAGAAACAGTCTCTTTTGGCGGGATTCGATTATTAGACCCATAACGTCTACGACTAAGCCATCTGTGCATAAAACTTCAACTTTGATTGTTTGCCACGGTAACGTTCTGATTCCATGGCCAAATTATTATTCAAGACATTAACTTTAAAATAGCTAATCATTTTCGTTCATTTTCAATAATTAGTTTTTGGCCGTC
>CAVLJG010000008.1:85193657-85262015 GCA_963669975.1 Acanthoscelides obtectus
CCACATAAGGTATTCCAAAAATGAAAAAAGTTCAAACTATTAAAATTGTATTAATGTTTCATGGTTCAAATCATATTTTTCATGTTTGTATATTGTTGTATAAATGATTTTGTAATCCCTATTCTTGTTGCCAGTAGAGATACACAGTATTGAGAGAAATCATGGACCGCTAGATAGGGCTACAACTACCATATACTATCAAATAGTAGTGATAAACAGGGTTTGTTTATAGCAGAGTTGCCTGGTGTGGCGAATTTGCGCCATAGGGGCGATTTGACAACTTTGAAGGACAACTATAACGGTTACTATGGTGCCCGGTAGGGAATCTGGCAATACCTGATGATTCCTAACGTTTATTACGCCAGATTGTTTGCTGACTTGCGCAGTACAACATGACAATCAACGTGACTGAGCACCTGGTAACCCTGGTTTAAGGTGTTATATTTAAAGAGCTTGGGGCAGTTAGGTATCTAGGTCACATTTTTTAATGTATTTCGAGAAATCCGTAATGCTGAGTAAATACTAGATCACGTTTCTTGCATAGAAAATTCTACAATAGACGTACATTTTGAGAAACAGAGATTTGGTGACGACAAAATCGTAAAAATATGACGCATTTTCGTAAAATAATTTCTTTTGTTGAAAAGACTGTGGCTTGATGACCCATTGAACGAGTATATGTCCTGCTCCGCTTTGAATATTCGAAACACTATACTCCAGCAGCATTCAGCTTCAATGTTATCTTTATGAAGTTCTAACGTCTAGGCCATGCTGATTAAAAGCTTGAATGAATCAACACTTAACTCTAAATTCCCCACAATTCGGGAAGCTCTACTCAAATTGGCAACACAGCGTATCTGCCTATTATTCTCATTAGTGATACAGGTCTGCGGTCAACGGTAGGAAATATGTACGAATAGCGATGAAAGTAGACGAGCCTATGCGCTGTTGCCAAGAAATGATTTCCCATGTATAACAATGGTTTTTCCTAAGGTGTATACCAGGTGCGCCATCTTTGATGTCGGTATTGAAACATCGAAAGACTTTGATATTTACCAACCGAGTGATTTGGTTGTGTGTTTCTGAAACGTCAATTTACTACAATTCTAGCCATGAATCGCTTTACACCGGAACAACGCGCCGAAAAAGTCACAATGAACATTGAAAATCGTCGTTCAGTTGTGTTACGGCAGCGTGCATATCCTCGAAAGTATCGTGGCAAACAGGCACCGTCTGACAATACTGTCCGTCGTTGGCTTTGAATTTTCTTGAGTACGAGACAGTTAGGAGATCGTCAATATACCGTTCATCAACGACCAAGACGTCTCAATGAATTGGTTGAAGCGGTCAGAGACAGCGTTGCCCAGAACCTAAACAGTGTCGTATCGTCACCGCGCTCAGCATTTGGCATCAGTGGAACCACGTTGCGACGCATTTTGAAGGATGATTTGCATTTGTTTCCTCATGAGGTGCAGCTAACACAAAAAATATTGCCAGCTGACCGCCCACGTCGCTTGAAATACACCCAAACAGTCGCTCGCATGGTTGATGCTGAACCTAATTTTTGGAAGCAAATTGTGATAACCGACGAGGCCCATTTCACGATCTCTGGCGGCGTTAATAAGCAAAATTGGCGCATTTGGGGGACGGAAAATCCACACGAGATCCACGAAATGCCGTTGTATGACGGGAAAGTGACTGTTTGGGCCGGCGTTTGCGCTAAAAAAATCATTGGGCCATTTTTCTTCAACTAAAAGGAAACAGTCGATGGAAATAGATATCGGTGGATGGTGGCTCATTATGTCTACCCACAAATGCTTGAAAAAGGTCTTGATGGTTACTGGTTGCAACAAGACGGTGCGCCGTGCCACACTGCAAATGAAACAATCCAGTTTCTGCAATGAAAATTCCCTGGACGTCTGATGTCAAAAGAGGTGACATTGACTGGCAACCCAGGTCTCCTGATTTGACCCCACCGGATTTCTTCTTGTGGGGTTATTTGGAAAGTCAAGTGTACGCCAGCAAGCCCCAGACCACTGAAGAACTCGAGGCAAGCATTCGTACCGCAATCGCCGCTATATCACAAAGATGGTCAAAAAAGTAATGGAAAACGCAGCAAAACAAACACATTTTGTTTTGGCCAATAAAGGTGGCCACTTGATATATGTTGTGTTCAAAAACTAGTCCAAATAATTGTAAAGGGCCATATTTGATAAGAAATACCCGATATATAAAAATCAGTTTTTCGTTTTCAAACTTATTTTATGTTTACATACCGACATAAAAGATGTATATATATATATAACAACAAGTAGGAAATAATGGGCAAAATCCGCAAAAAGGAGGAAAGTGGATTCGAGCAGAAAATAGGATAGGTAACCCGAGCGATACGTATTTCTGCTGGTTGGCTTCATCAGGCCCGAAATGAATGCACATATGAAACTACAAAAGTAGATAAACATGCCCACACATCCGGATACGGGTGTAACCTGGACGGTTTTTTCTGGACAAAACACCTTACATCTCAGTAGCTGATTAAGTTTCTTTGTGTCGTTTCATCAAATACCAAAAGCATGTCAAGGTCAAAATTGGGACACCCTGTATAATTGCCAATATTTTAGAAATGTGCCCTCAAATGTGATGTATAACATGCCATAAATGGATTTTCTCAAATGTATTTGTTTATGAGCAATATTCCGTCCAAAGAGGACCTGTCAAAGCGGTGAAAGCTGTCAGACGTGGCATGTCCAAGTGTGACTAAGTTAGATATTCGCACAGTAGTAAAAAAATACTTGGATAAACAAGGTAGAGTTGTGAGTGTGTTTAAAGACAATTATCCAGGTGAGGATTTTATTGATAATTTTGTGAGAAAGAACAACCTCTCAGAGCGGATGGCCACAAACATAAAGCGCGCGCGATCATCCGTGGACCAACCCGATGTGTTGGAATTTTTTAATAATGTGAAAGACGCTCTTTTAAATGCAAGTCCTCAAAACATCTACAACTATGATGATACCAATATAGCTTATGATCCTGGTGCGAAGAAAGTAGTATACCGAGGAACTTCAGAAGAGTTGAACGGGTTCAGAACTATTCACGCTCTTGCACTAGCATAATGGTGGCCGGAAATGCTGCTGGTCAATTATTGCCACCAATAGGGGTGTACAAGCCCAGCAACTCGTATGAAAATTGGTGTACTGGTGGTCCTCTTGGAACTGTATACGTGAATACCATTCAGGCTGGTTTGACATGAGCATGAACCAGTTTAATTAATGGTTTTTAAAATGTTGCTTCACACGTACTCAACACGAGGAGCTGGGAGCAAAAAACAGTGGTAATTGGTGATAATTTAGCGCGTCATTCGCCCCTTCCGTTTATAAGCTGCAAAGGAGAACAATATTTATATGTGTCCATTTCCGGCCAATGCAACCCATTCGATGCACCCATTAGACGTGGCTGTTTTCGCCCCTCTAAAAAGAAAGTGGCGCGAAATTTTAGAACGGTGGGAAAGGAGAGTCGATACACAGGCTGTTACTTGCAAAGCTCTGGGTTCACGTCAATGATAGTGTCTAGTGGCTTTACCTAGCAATGAAGAAGTTCCTCGTTCTCTTGACGCCAGTCTAGTAGACATGTTGAAAGAAATACGGGGCACATCAGACGATCAGAAAAAACGGAAGAGGGGAAAGAAGTTTAAACCGGGGCAAGAAATGGACACAATAGCTAAACAGGCAGTTACACAGGATGCACCTAAAGACATGGGGGTTGAATCTAATGACGACGAATTGCCTTGTTCTGTGTCCGAAAACATGAATATCAGTGCTACATCTGGTATTATCTCAAAAAAGAAAAGGTCCGCTCCTAAACAGCCGAGGTCAATAAATATTACGAAAAAGGCATTAAGGAATCGCGATAACACTTCAATGTGTGCAATCTGCTCAACTAAATTTAAAAACTAGAACAGCACTCTCAAATGGATTCAATGTTTAAGATACCAGAAGTGGATATGTGGCATATGTAATGAGGGTAGCAAGATCCCTATTTTGTGTGTTAGAGGTGTAAGGATGAGTCAGAAGAAGAAGACGAACCGTTCGGCGATAATAGGGATGACGACGCCACCTTTGACCCTTAAATAAGTTTTCTGTTTTTATACAGTTACCATTAAGAATTCAAAGTTTTGATTTTTACCTTGAAAAAATATATACTCACTATGTACCTACCTAGTATTTTTATGTCCATCTTTTATCGGAGCTACTTTGTCACAAAGCTCAACAGAACGCGATTTAAATCGTATTTCCACAAGGTGACAATGTAGCCCCAGACCCGGGGTAACATTGTCACCCTATTTTTTATTTTTTTAAATATGATATAATGTGAAACTCTTAACTAACGACTCCATCCGCAATTGTTCATTTGGTACATTGAAATGTATTTGAAGCTGTTGTTTTAATATGTAAAAAAGGTATGGTAGAATATGTTTCAAAAACAGGACAAAGTAGCCCCGGTTGACGGTACGCTCTTATAACTTAAACTCTCAAGCTTTCGAAGATCTATGTCTTCATCGTCTGGAGTAAGTCGGCCAGATTGTTGCTGAAATTGTTTTTAAACAACACTGACGTAAAAAAACTGGACTGATGAGGTTCGATTAGGACGGAATCAATTATTTTATTATTAAATGGCAAATCATTTTGAAAGGTTTTTTGATTATACGTTAATTGATTTTGGAAAAAATTGAATATGTTAAAACTATCAACTATTGAAATTCCTTCGAGATTTTATTTTTTTTTCACTGCTAACCTCCATATTATCCGAAGGTCCTAGGTCAGTCGGCCGGCACGTGTTGGATGCAGTTTTTCGTAAGTTTGGAGGATTATCGTTTTCGGGAACAAATGCTATGTTTTGTTGTCAAAGGCAGCTTTGGGTATTTCTTGAGTAATGATGATGCGTGGTCTATCCACAACATGATAAAGTCATTAGCATGATGTTCATGGACAAACTGAAGCAATTTGGAAGTTATCAATGTAGCTCTGACGATTCAAAGCTTCACCCCTCAGTCTTCCCAAAAAGGTCCTGCTAGAAATTGAATAAATTGAATAAATAGATTTTAACTGACAGTGAACTAAGTAAACAAACTTTTGTTTACAAAGGCAACTTGATATTATTTTGTAGTATTATTAAAATAAAGCCAATAAATTTTGTGCCAAAACTCTTAGTTACTTCTCTGACGGAAGATTTGGAATGTATCATTGCCTGTCCTGCCTAGTATACTAAGTGACATATAAATCCGAACACCCAGTTTAAATGGTTTTATTTTAATAAAAGTTGGTGAATGTATTTATCTTACTGTAAATAACAAGTGAAAAAATTTTCAGCCTTATCAGTTGGACATTCCGGTTTTTATACTGCTCTTTTTTAATTCACTAACGCTCTAAAAATGAATATTTCAGCCGCAGTAAAGAATCAACGTTGGCGGATTTTGGTTCTTGACATCCTTTACCATCGGTTTCGATGCCTAGAGTACGGAGACCTGTACGCTTTCGTCAACTTAGTGAGTTTGATAGGGGCCGTGTAGTGGGACTTCGGGAAGCTGGACTTTCTTTTCGGGCAATTGCAGTTAGAGTGCAAAGAAGTGTAGACACTGTGGTTAGGTGTTGTCAGGCATGGCTTCGAGAAAGCCGTACGCAAAGAGCAAGGGGCACTGGACGCCGCCGTAGAACAACAGACCATGAAGATCGCCGCCTAAGATTATTGGCCTTAAGGGACCGTTTCCCCATTACCAGGTCCATTGCAAATGAATGGTTTGCAGAACACGGAAGACCTATTGGCATGCGAAGTGTTTACCGACGAATGAGAAGTTTTTGGCTTGTTTTCATACCGGCCACACTGGGTCCTCCCTTTAACTCGAGAACACCGACGTAATCGCCTTGAGTGGTGCAGACAACGGTCACTCTGGGATCAGGAATGGAACAGTATTGTCTTTAGTGACGAGTCTCGATTTTGTTTAGGCATGCACGATGGTCGTGCCCGGGTTAGAAGGCGACGTGGTGAAAGGAATCCATAGTTTTTTGTTGAAAGACATGTTCATCACACTGTTGGAGTTATGGTTTAGGGTGCTATAGCTTATGGTTACAGGTCACCTTTAATCTTCATCAGAGGTAACATGAGCGCGCAGCGTTATATCCAAGAAGTTCTAGAACCCCATCTTTTACCCTATCTTGACACCCTGGTAGATCCAACTTTCCAACAAGATAATGCCCGACCACATGTTGCAAGAGTCACAATAGACTTCTTTCAACATAATGATGTCACATTGTTACCATGGCCACCAAGATTTCCCGACTTATCCCCAATTGAGCTCGTGTGGGATATGATGGGTAGGAGATTGCTCAATTTGCAACGTCCTCCTCAGACTCTAGAAGCACTTCGAGAGGAGTTGGTGGTTGCCTGGAATGAGATACCACAGGAGGACATTGACCACCTGATCAGAAGCATGCCTAGGCGCGTTGGAGAATGCGTAGCACATCAGGGTAAATCCACACATTATTAAAGGTCAAAGGGCTTTAAAGCAGTGCAATCATTTTCAATTTTTTATCATTTATTTATTATGCTTCATTAAGTACTCATACGAAATTTTATTAAAATAAAACGATTTAAACTGGGTGTTCGGATTTATATGTCACTTAGTATAGTTGCCGAGCGGTAACCAGATGCAAACTCGCTTCAACAATTCTCAAACAAATCCCAAAAAAGTTTTCTCTTGCTCCATTTTTAAAGTGTTTTGAATCATTCTGAATAAAACACTCGTTTCGTAAGATTTGTTTAAAATTGACCGTATATGAGTCATTTAATGTGTGAAGAATTTTAACAATGACGACATTTTTGAGCTAACCAAGTGTCTAAATTGAAGATCAAATGTTTTCCCGCAAAAGCTCCGACATTTTTTTGTGCTAATGTAAACTTTAAAGCGAAGTTATTTTATTGTTAATAACGCGTTGTTGGACACGCGAATATGCGCCTCCAAAGCGCTTCTTTAGTATGTTAGATGGCTCGTGGCCCATAAACGCGTTATTAACTGCTAAATAACATTGCTTTAAAATGAACTTAGCTTGAAGGTTTGAGCTTTAATTTGGCTATTTGAAGAACTCAAAAATTATTATTAACCTAGTAGCTAGCGTGCTGTTCACATATCTAGACTATCCATACACCATAGTGCTCAGAAGAAACCACTATTAAATCTGCTGATACTGATTGTGATCAATATGCCAATAGACTGCTCCTTACTAGATTAGTCAGGACTCACGACCTGACTTGATCTTCAAGTTACTTGACATGAAATCAACTCAAGCTCAAGTCATGTATTAGATATTAGCAATCTAATATCAAATCTCCTTTTTAGCTCTGTCTGTCAACTATTTGAAAATTGAAGTAGTCTTGACAATACTTAATAATTTTGTGAAACCAATACAAACCATTTGATATATCTCAAAAAATTTATTATTGGATTGAAGTATCCTGAAAACATTTATGTATGGAATTCGGCCTCGTAAATATGTCCACTACGGGCACGTTCGCAGCGATCGAGTCGTTAAACCCTATTTTCAGTGAGTCGGCCACCACATTTCGACAGAAACGGCCGCTAACTCTCGTTCAATATTGACTCTGAGCTCATCTAACGACGCCGGCTTACTGCCATACATCAATAATTCAATGTAGCCCCACGAAAAAAAGTCTAGAGGTGTTAAATCACACGATCCAGGCGGCTATTTGTCCGGAGAATTTCTCGATATAACACGTTCACCGAATTTTGAATGCAATATGTCGATTGTTTCATCCGCTGTGTGGTTTGTGGCACCGTGTTGTTGAAACCACATATCATTAATATCTAGCCTATCAAATTGTTCAAAAAATTACGTTGCAACATGTCTCTGTAACGATATCCGTTGATTGTAACGAAAAAAAAACGGTTCAATGACACCACCGGCACGAAAACCACACCATACAGTTATTTTTTGTGGATGAAGTGGTGTTTCTTGAAGCACATGAGGGTTTTCTCCTGACCAATATCGCATATTCTGTTTATTGACAAAGCCGTTTAGCCAGGAATGCGCCTCATATCTGAAGATGATTTTGCGTTGAAATTGGTCATTTTCTTGCAACATTTCTAGAGCCCAATTCGAGAACGTACGTCGGTTCATATGATCGAACGGCTTTAGTTCTTGAGTTTACTTGATCTTATAAGGATGCAGGCCGAGATCTCTTCGCAAAATTCGTCATAGTGTGGTCTGAGCGATGCCCAATTCTTGAGAACGCCGTGGAATCGACGGCAGTTCGACCAACCCGTTGTCTTGCTGGCACGGAAACATCCAGCAGCGATATGTGGATTTACATTTTTTCACTAGACTATGAATTGCTTGTCTGCTGGGACGAGAATAACGACCGAAAATTGGCGGTAACGCTTTAAAGTTGCTGTTACCGACTCGGAATTTCGGTGTTAAATGTTTTGACATTGACAGTGAGGCAATTGATCCTTCACAGTGAAAGTGCAAAGTTGTCAAGTCCCTAGTGGAAAACCCGGTACAACGTGTATGGTCATTATATGTTGTTCTCGTTAAATTGGTTGTAAAGTTGTTTTTCTTCTTTGAAGAATTTCTTATATTTATAGAAAACCTGTATATGTGTCCGTTATACAAAAATATACTTTTCACAGATGGCGCTGCGTGACCGCATAAGCCCTCGATCCGCCGCTGATCCTGCGCCGGCCCTGATTGTCACTTCCTACCGATTTTGCAGTTAAATCTAAGAAATTTTAACGAGACTATCTACACTATTTTGGGTCTTTGGTTTGACGACGCTGTTTGCATGCATCATATGAGATGACAATCTCGTGAAAATTTTCGTTTTTCTACGGGATTATTCACATTTAAAAACAAAATACGTCTCACCGGTTATACAAATAATATGACTGAAGGTCTGTAGAGCAGAAATATAATTTTCCATCAAGCGTCAAGTAGTTTGATAATGCTTGATCTCAAGTAGAACCGTAAACAAATTAAGTCGAGTGAAGCAACAACGTTTCAAATAATTTTATTCCCAAGCCGAGTGCCACTAAAAATATCAAGCTACTTGACTTGATGAATCCCTAATCTTAAACACCCACAAAGACAATATTTTCGTAAGCATGATCCAGTCTACTTCAAGATATTTGTTTTCAGAAGCCGATAATCGAGATCAATCGGATCAAGACAAAGTAGTCGAAACAAGCCCATCAACTCAGAAGGAAACTTTTCAAACGACTTTGGACAGCAGGTAAGAGGTAATCGGATATATTTTTTCCACGTTGTGTTCTGCGTTGTCCTGCTTTGTGTAATGCGGACATAATGGATCATTAAAAAGGGTCTTCTTGTCTGCTAGGGACCTTTTTCATTTTGAGGTTAATTAAATTAGCAAGGTAAATGAGTTTTCATATAGACAGATGGACGCATAAACAACGAATGCTTGTGAAAAAAGTTTGATTGTGATCATTTCACTCAATTGAAGGAATTCGCGTTACAGCAATTTTTGTACAATTACATACTTTTCATAGCATTGCGTATTTCTACCTAGAGTTATTAGTAAATAGTTGTTTTGATTTTAGAAACTTCTGAGTAAAATTGAGTGGTCATACCTTTGGTTAATGTGACTTCGGATATACAAGGTGTAAACGTTATGGTAGTCATTATTGAAATGGGTAATAGGGGGGGGGTCAAAGCAAGTCAAAAAGTTCATATGACCCATGGTCCAACAGTCAACAGATTTTTGTCGAATGGCTTTATAGTTTAGAACTTCAAGTGCTTTATATCGACCACAATCACCACAATCTTACTAATTTTTATAATCTAATCTAAAACGTTTTTAAATTGGGTAATTAACAAATAAATGGCTTAAAGTTTTTCCATGTTAAGCCAAAATTTGTAGTTGTAGTAAAAGTTTCATTAAACTGAATATTTAAAACACACATGACAACAGCGCGTCGGTCATCATCACTCTTATTGAACCAGCAATCGATCGCAAACGGTAACAGTGGTTAGTATGTTGTTTTGTTTTTGTTCGCGCACGTCGTCGTCTTGATTTACAGAATTCAAGTCTTGCAGCTCAAATTAATCGCGACAGATTTCGCCAACAAGTACACCCAGACAGAAGGACATTTGTGCAAGTGTACCAAAGATTTCGAGGTACAGGAAGTGTTCAGCCCAATAATATTCGCACTCGTGAAAGACAAGTTTTTGTAGAGGAGGAGGAACAACTTTTAAATATCGTGGAAATCAATGCAGATATCAGCACTCGGCAATTAGGCCGCCACGTAGGACTATCGCATACCATAGTCCATAGAATCTTACTTGAAAATTTGATTTATCCCTACCATGTACAACGAGTGCAGGCTTTCTTACTAGAATACTATCCTCAACATTCTGCCAGTTTTTGCACAAAAACACTGAAAATCCGGATTTTTTAAAAACATTCTATGAATGTACTTTTACGCGAGACGGGATATTAAGTTTCCATGATACTGACACGTGGGTCCAAGAAAATCCTCATATCATTCGTGAAGGTCGTAATGAAGCTTGTGTGGAAAGTGGAGGATGACATTTTGAACACCTTCTTTAAATACAAAAAAGTGCAGTATGGGTTTCAAAAAGAAAAACAATGTATGTATCAAAATTGTGATCCCTATTTATAAGTGGATTTTTTTAATACGTTCAATAAACTTTCACACACCAGGTGAAGCGCTGAGACAGTTAGTGGTAGGTCCGTTTTTTTAACTGTTTGCATTTTACGAGTACATTATGAAATAAATGGAATAATACCTAAAAGCCAAAAATAACAAACTCAATCTTTATTTACATTGCGATTTTATTTTACCTTAAAGTCGCTTTTCTCTAAAAAAATGCCGTTTTGACCCCCATGTTGTATGAAACTTTCTGCTTCTTTAAACCCCCTCTATCACTCATTTAAATAATGACTATCGTAACGTTTACACCTTGTATAGCAGTCTTATCTAGATATTAGCCGATACCAAGGAAGATAATAAAAAATCGAATACATAGTTTTTGTATGCTTTTCGACAAGCCTTTTTAAGATTAACCAAGAAGAAATCTTTCAAAGTTCACCAGACTCCACTGTTCTGATATAGACAAGAAAATAAGTAATTCTTTTCCTAACATTTTGACGACAGTAAACTTCTGTGGGTGCACTCGTGCAATTGAGCTCCCACTTTCACGTGGATTCCTTTTTTTTTTCTCTCTTACTTTCTTTCGTACTAATTTTTTGTGAGACCAACAACTTTTTGCAGATTACAACATTCATTTAATTCTATTAACCTACATATATGTGTATATGTGTGTATATATATATATATATATATATTATTTTTTATCTACTATCTTGTATCTATCTTATTTTGAGTAGGCGCTATAACTGGTTGGCTTCTTTTCGATAACCATGCAACATATAAACATAGGTAGCTTAAACGTTCGATCGTTGTTACCATCTATATCTAATGTTCGATCTCTAATCACTGAGCACTCTTTTGATATTTTTTTAATTTGTGAGACTTGGTTACATGCTGGAATTGATGATGATGCGGTGCACATTCATAATTTTAGTTTATACAGAATTGATCGACATACTGGGGGTGGTGGATTACTCATATATGTAAAGCATACCATTAATAGTGAATTGATGCAAATTGAAGAAAAGTTGTTTAGCGAGCAATTGTGGATTACTGTTAAGTTGAATAATAAACGTTTTGCGATTGGCGTTGTTTATAAGCCTCCATATGTCGAAATAAATAACTTTTTGAACGAATTTGAGACAGCTTTGAGTTTGATATATCCTACTGTGGATGATGTTATAATAGCGGGAGATTTTAATATAAATTTGTTGGACTTGAATAGTGCTGTTAATAACTTTTATTCTGTTTTAGAGGTATTCGAGCTAACACAAATTATTGAAGGACCAACGCGAATATCGGGTGTTTCAGCAACGCTCTTGGATCTTATCTTATTACGGGAGGAACTTGTTTTAGACAAAGGAATAATTGATGTTGGCCAGGTATCAGATCACTTTTTGGTTTTTTGTAAAATGTCAGTTGGTAATCCACATTCAAAAGAAAAATTTATCACATATAGAAGTTTCCAGTTTTTCAATGAGGAACATTTTCTGAATGATCTCCGTGGTATATCTTTTTTCCAAATGTTCGACCAAGACAGCATTGATACGAAAATAGCCTTTTTCACTAACTGCTTAGTTGAATTATTCGACAGACATGCCCCTTTAGTTAGAAAACGCGTTACAAAAGGTAGGGCGCCATGGATGACTGATACGATCAAACAAATGCAGCAGCTCCGTGATGAAGCGCTTAAAAGTTATAAACGATCAGGTACTCATGCGCACTCACAGTATTATAAAGATTTAAAGAATTATGTCACTAGCGCTATTGGAAGAGAGAAAAGAGCGTATTTCTTCCATAAGTTCTTGCATAGCAGCTCCCAGCAAATGTGGAGGATATTAAAACAAAACAAGATGCTAAAAAATAACTTTAGTAACTCATTGCCCCCTAACCTAATGGATGTGAACCTTCTGAATGATTTTTTTATAAATTCCATCTCCCCAAGTGAACCTCCAGATTCCTTAATAAATTTTTACAAAAATAACTGTCTGACAAACTCCAAATTCAAATTTAAAGAAATTGATGAAATATTCATATATCAAGCTATCTCTGGTATTAAAACAAATGCTGCAGGCTGTGATGGCTTGAGTATCTTTCTAATAAAACTTTGCTGTCCACATGTTATTCCTTATATCAGGCATATAATAAATTGTTGTTTGATTCAAAATGTTTTTCCAGAAGCATGGGGGAGTGCAGTTGTAAAAGTAATTCCCAAAAAGCTAAATCCTTCAGATTTTAATCACCTCAGAGGAATAAGCATTTTACCAGCATTGTCAAAATTATTAGAAAAAGCGGTTGAGAAGCAATTGATGGAACATCTATCAAAGTTTTCTTTGCTTTCTCCAATTCAATCTGGTTTTAGAAAGAATTTTAGCTGTACAACTGCACTTCTACATGTAACAGATGACATTATCAGAGCCACTGATCAGGGAAGGTGTACAGTTTTGATAATGTTGGATTTTAGTCGAGCTTTCGATACGATCAATTTTAATTTACTCCTAAATATATTGCATTTTATAGGCCTCGATTCGGATAGTGTCAACTTTTTCAGTAAGTATCTAAAGAGCAGAAAGCAAAAGGTTTTCCTGGAGGGAAGTTATTCTGACGTATTAACCTTAAAATCAGGCGTGCCGCAAGGCTCTATTATGGGTCCGCTCCTTTTTGCAATTTATACTTCATACCTGGGCAAAGGCTTAAATACTTGCAAAATGCACTGCTATGCTGATGACACTCAGCTGTATCATACTTTTCTACCCAGTGATGTGGACACTGTGAATGCAACCATCAACAGAGATTTATCATTATTGACAAAGAATGCCGAAGAACATTGTTTGCATCTTAACTCTAGCAAATCTAAAGTAATTGTATTTGGGCCAAAGCATGCGCGCCAGGCTGTTACTAACTCAATTAACTTTACCATCAATGCACAACAACTTGAAACTGTCAGTGAAGCAAAGAACTTGGGTGTAACTTTGGATGTAAATTTAAGATTTGAAAAACATGTAAATTCGCTCATTCGTAAGGCATATTCCTCTTTAAAAATATTGTACGGCAACAGACGTAACCTTCCCGTTAAAGTCAAAATAAATCTATGTGAGTCGTTGGTGCTCTCGCACTTCAATTTTTCTGATATGTTGTATGGCCCATGCTTAACTGCCACTTACAAACAAAAAATTCAGGTTGCGCAGAATTCTTGCCTCAGATTAATATATGGCATCAGAAGACGAGACCGAATATCCCATAAGTTGAAAGATGCGAATTGGTTGAACATGGAAACAAGAAGATTTTTGCATGCCGCAACATTATATCATAAAATAATTATGTATAAGACCCCCACTTACTTATTTGAAAAAGTTACATTTCGAACAGATGTGCATAACATCAATATAAGATCCAGGGGGTTGCTGACACCGCCGATATTCCGAACAGCCCAATTTGAACGATCGTTCAGCTACCAAATTTGTTCCGTTTATAACACCCTTCCGGTACAATATAAAACTCTGAGCATCTCAAGTTTCAAAACTCAATTAAAAAAATATCTCTTATCCCAGCAGTAGTAACCATGTCTCAGGAAAATATTGATACAAGTTTATGATTAATTTTAGTAGATGTATTAATGTAGGCAATGCATATACATTTAATATTTGTAATGTGTAGAATAAGTAGGTCTCACTCACCTTTTGTACGGACTTTTTTATAGCGGGTTAAGTGGAAGAGCAGCTACAGCTGAACTTCGCCCGTATTTGGCTATTTTTTTATATAATCAGTCCATTTGGAAATAAAGACATTTATTATTATTATTATTATTATATCGCCGCGTAAAGACCGAGATTCCAACGCAAGCCTAATCAGATGTGGTTACAGATTTGGATGTGTTTGAATTGGTGTGTAGGGCGCGAGCCAGGGCCGTATGCTGTTCGATTTTCGTCCGCCGGCGCGCATGACGTAACGCGGAGAGTGATTATCATTTGGGTTGATATGGATAACGTGCATATTTTCACCTATAGGCCAAACGGCTGGACGGATTTTCACATATGAGGTGTCGTTGGATTCGTCTTAGCGATTCGAGTGACACTAGCTACATTGAAATTTTATACAAAACAAAATGGTGGATTTTAATAAAAGATTTCAACTCTGTAATTCTTATTTCACAGGCTATAGCTTAAACGGCTTCTAGTTCCACAATAGGGCGTATCGTCTCTCCACTGTAAAAGCAAGATAACTCCATTTTTCTACATTACCTATATTTTAGTATGTTCTGTGGAGCAGGATTAACATGTTCATGTCATAATACTGTACTACATTTATCGTTATTCTACAGAACATCCTAAGTACATGTAAGTGTGAAAATGTACGCAACTCGAAAAGTAGAAAAGTGGAGTTATCTTCTTTTTGCAGTAAGGTGGTAGTATAACAATAAATGGAAATGATTTAGTATGCATCTAGTGTATGGCACCCATATTACCAAATCTATATTAATGAAATTGTAAGTGTACGGAGGAGATTTCTTAAATACTTGACTTTCAAATTAGATGGTGTTTATCCCAATCGTGGGACTCCCCAATCAGCAATGTTGCTCAGATTTAAAATGCATCCTCTTGAGCTGAGAAGAGTTTGTAATAGTTTAACATTCATTTACAAACTCGTACACAGTGATGTTGATTCTTCAGCTTTATTAGCTAAAATTGATTTTCATGTACCGTCCCGCATTTCCCGAAGATTTCTCGCTTTTTACTTAAAAATAGCAAATTCTAATGTTATGATTAAGTCACCCGTGTACTTTATGTGCTCCAGCTTTAACGCCATAGCTAATAATTGTGACATTCATCATGATAAAATCAAAGATATATTAGCTGTATTCAGCGACTACTATTATTCAATTTATAACATTTAAGACATGTAGGTGAGTAGGTGTAGCTACTTTTTTTCTCATAAAATGGGTGAGCTATCATTGTAGTTGAAAATATTGTATTCAATTACATTGTCCTTTAAATGGATGTATCTGTTGAGCAATAAATATATTATTATTATTATTATTATTAGTCTAAGCGACAATTTTTTCCATTTTCTTTCACGATTTTTCTGGTCTTTCAAACTTTTATTCAGTTCTTTGATCCGAAAGAACATCCTTGACCTGAAAAACAGTTTTTTAGCTTTTTACCTATAAAATTTTGCTTTTTTGTCACTATTCCGTCCCCATTGAATGTAGTGAATACCTTGTTCAGCTTATCAATTTGATTCATAAAAGTTGCGGAAGGTTTTGATAATCCACCGTCACTCCGAAAAACTTTTCTATCACAACTTGTTAACGGGTATTGGACGCTGAAGTGCCGTTTCAGATCGTCTAGAGCATTTTCTAGCAAACCCTAGCGCTTTTTACATTGACTGTGTTTTATCTTTTTGTGAGATGTAGCAATTTTTTGCTAAAGTTTGGGTCTTGAGGAAAACTGTGGAACTTCATGTCTTTGCAAAGATTCCGTTTAGATTGATTTTCGGAATTACATCCCACAACAGCACACCGCATTTTGATCAATTTATTAACCACACAGGGTATATAAGGTATATATAACTAATACAACAAGTCACAAAACCACCAAAAACACCAACAAATTACACTATATAGTATTAACCACGATACGCGTGAACTGCAGTAACGTTAGGACAATCCTGCCGCTGGTAACCACGAGCCGATAACTCTCTGGGTGACGTCACGAAGCTTCGCCCAGATGCGCAAAATCCTATCTTCAGTGTATGTGTATCGTGGCCGCGAGCCAACATAAGCCGACGGCTTCGGAGCCCATCGTTGGCGTTCGATTGCGTTCGCTCCTGTATCGGTACATCAAAGGGAGGTTTGATTTGGTCTTGACAGTATTTGTTGCGCTCCTAATATTTAGTCGCTTGACATTAGCAACGAACTTCACCCGACGCGGTCCAACTCGAAACTAAATTTACGTGTAGACGGGAGCATTCCAGTACTTCCCAACAACAAACTACAAAGTCACATGTACGTGCATTCGTTTGCTCGGCGTTGGATTTTCGATCTGTCCGCGGATTAAAATTATTGCTTTTTAATGGTAAGTTCAAACTGGCGTCATGATAGGGTTGGATCATTTGCCTTCATTTTGATAAACACCTCGGAAACCATCGACCCTATGCACAAAAGTAATGAAAACGATTCTGTAGACAATTATATTAATAATTTTGCCTTCATAAAATTTTTTTATACACTTAACATGTTACGAGAAATTTAAGGATAAAGGTATATACATGTAGTGACAGTTTCGCGCATAATGGCTAAACTAACAACCTACGCGCATAAATACTACTTTCTTCTTTGGTACAGAATAAAGATTTCTGCAAAAAGGTTCTATACGATTTATACGTACCCATAATGGTTCATTAGTTATAAGAAGCGAAAGTTAAAAAGTCGTATTAAAACTACTACTACTACTTTTGTACATTATTATTGTCCATCTAACATTTTTTAACGTGAGGATAACATCATAAGTCATCTATGATCAAGAATATCATTTTACTGAGCATCGTTTTTTAATGCCACTCGCTGGCTTGGAAAACATAAAATTTCCGTATAATTTATGACGTCTTCATCATACAGTGCAGCCCACACACTTCCATCAGTCTCTGCATTGGCCATTTTGTCACTGCGTAGCCTCAACAACAGTTTTAATGGAAACGAAGTGATGCCATAAACCAAGATCGCTGCAGCAGTGACAAAATCGCCAATATACGGATGGGGGTGAATGACTTGATCTTCATAATAAAAACATCACAAATTATTAAATAATATTTCATTTTCTATTCTTTACCACATTACGTGGCAGTAAAAAATGGATTCGCTTTAACATGGTATTCTTGATCATAGGTAATAATTATGAAGTTACCTCCACGTCAAATAATGCTGTATTCGGGTAACGTGGGCAACGTAGCGGGGAGTTCTGATTCAAATCTCCTTCCTTATACTCCAAGATGCATCAAGGTGTCGAAAAAACGTAAAGACCTTATTTGTAGCAATCTTCATTAAATTAAATGGTAATATTTTTTAATCTTAGATTCTTAGTTTACCCATTATAGGCGGAAATATCATCAAATGTACCTTTACCCTTTAATTTCTCGTAATCTGTTGGCTATACGACACGGTTTTGTTGGTTTAAAACAAACCGATTTAAATGTATGTATCATAGTTAATGTCATCCATGTCTATGTAATTTCGGATAAATGATCAAAACGGGGTTAGGTGGAAGAATAGCTCACGCTAAACCTCGCCCCTCGTAATGTACTAAATGGTTAGTGCAATAAAGACCCTTTATTATTATTATTATTATTATTATTATTATTATTATTATTATTATTATTATTATTATTTTTTTTTTTTTTTTTTTTTTTTTTTTTTTTTTTTTCATGCTCATAGTCCTCACGTATGGTGGTGTACTATCTTTGAGGGGGAGTTCACCCCAACCAAGGATAGTTTTTACAGAGACAGTGCCTTTCTCACAATATGACACGTTTGTAAGATAACGGCTTTTTGGAATAGTATGTGAAGGCCGTTTGGAAGGTCCAAGGTCTTTAAGCTTGAGGAGACTTGTTTGGTAACAGCCCCTTCCACGGAGATAACAATGGGTACAATCTGCACTTCCCTTAGCTTCCAAATCCTCTTCATTTCAATCGCCAGGTTCTGGTATTTAACAGATTTTTCACGCTCTACCTTGAGAATGTTGTGTGTAAGCGGAATTCCAACCTCAATTATCTGTGCATATTGGTTGCTTTTGTCTATCAGGACAATATCGGGACGGTTAAAGTCTACAGTTTTGTCGGTTAGAAATGGCCGATCCCAATAGAGTATTACATCTTTTGATTCCAGAACTGGCTCAGGCGTGTACTTGTAATATGGCGGAGGAGATTGTACCAAGTTAAGTTTACGAGCTAGCTGTGAATGGATTATTTTTGCAACCTGGTTGTGTCTTCCCAAATAATCGCCAGCTGCCAACGCAGGGCAAGCTCCAGTAATATGTTCGATGGTTTCGCCCGCCTGGTTGCACTTCCTACATTCATCTGGGACGTTGGATTTGAGAATATGTTTTTCATAGTTTTTTGTTTTTATTACTTTGTCCTGGATGGCAGTTATGAACCCTTCCGTTGTTGGATGGAGATATCCCTTTCTCAAATAGGTGAATGACAAAGCTTTATCTATGTTGTCACCTCTCAGTTGGCATGGGTAACGGCCATGGAGAATTTTCTCCTCCCAGCATTCTCTCCTCCTAGTATTCGATTCCGAGGCCGTATTTGCTTGAGGTTGCCGAAAGCTCAAAGGGGTAAATGAGTCATCTGCCTCCACTACAGCAGCTATCTTAGGACTTAGATGGTTATTAAAGTAATTTTGTAATTTGGCTATCTGAGACTTGCAGAGTTGTGTTATGTTGACCAATCCGCGGCCCCCTTGTGCGCGAGGGAGGTACAGCCGTTCGGTTGATGCCTTTGGGTGGTGACAATGGAACTTTGTGAGCTTTACACGAGTGATTCTGTCTAGCTCTTCAAGGTCTGTATTACTCCATTTCACAATACCGAACGAATATGTAAGTGAACTTATTGCCCAACTGTTGATTGCTTTGAAAAGATTCTGCGAGTTTAATTTGGTGTTGAGTAGTTTTGTAAGCCGACGGATGTACTTTTCTCTATAGATTGACTTCATGGTAGAATGACACACACCCCTACTTTGGTGCATCCCCAGGTACTTATACGGTTGGTCTTCTGCTAGAGGCGCGATGTTTTCTTTATTATTATTATTATTATTATTATTATTATTATTATTATTATTATTATTATTATTATTATTATTATTATTATTATAATAATAATTATTATTATTATTATTATTATTATTATTATTATTATTATTATTATTATTATTATTATTATTATTATTATTATTATTATATTGGCACGCCACTGGACCAAAGCTTTTTTCAAGCACCTACTGCTCTGTTTTATTAAGGAAAATATGTTATCTAAATTTATGTATACTTCAAAGTTAAGGAAAAAAGAAAAAGGAAGTAATTCTCCTGTTTCTTAATTTATGTATGTAAATTTTATACAAGCCTTCCGACACCTCACAAAAATGTACTTTCGACGTGCTTCTTCCTGATTAGGGAGGCGGCATAAAAGTGTGGCTGGTGTTTATATCTTAACAGAACTTATTCAGTCACGGAGAATCTTGATACCACCCACACATAGATAAAATATCGAAAATGATTATGTTCCCAAGGCCCTGCGGTAGCTCGCTGCATTTCATCATGGTGAGTAACTTAAACCTTTGCGGCCAAGATTATCTGACATAAAATCTTTCATTTTATATTGTATATGTATATTGAATTAGTACTTGAGAATATAAAATTGCCCCTCAGATTTCACAAAGCGTGTTACCACCACTAATACACGCTAGTATAAACAGCAACACTGGTATGACGACGCCTGCCAAATAAAGAGATTTGAGCTGCAACATATCTCTTCATTTACTAAATCACATAAATCGGCCACCATTCGAACCGGTAACAATACTGATTAACCTATCCTTAGAAGGTAACACTAAGTCTGTCCTGCTACTTACACTTTCTAGATAATAATCGTTGTAAACTATATAGGTTGTTATCCCGGAAGAAATGTTTCAAGAAAGCTAGTAAGCACTTATATCAGTGTATGGAACAAATGAGCGTTCTTATTAATTTTAAACTATACTTATATTACTCCGGAATAAAGATGAATTATAATAATATTGTTAGCTTCAAATTATTTGATGGAATTAAGCAAAACAATATCCGTTGTGTTTGATACAAAGTGGCACACCGCAAGTTGAACGTTTGCCTAAGGTGGGTATGATTACACCTGCTGAGCTACTTTGCTATAGTTTCATTGCTGATAAAAAGCTTAAATTATAGGCAACTAATAGTTATCATGATAACGTTAAAGTTCCATCCGGAGCCGAGTAAACTGACTACTAACATCCCAGACGATCAATAGATCGCGAAGGCTTAGAAAGATCATATTCTGCCAAGCCTACACCTGTCCACGCTCATGAACATAAGGTTTCCTAAAAGCTAGGATTTTCTATTTTAAAAACAATTACACTTCAAGTAGCTAGTTTGCTGTAATACTGCAGCCAAAAAAGTAAAACAGCAATTGTAGAGAGGTAGTCACTGTTCATTTAATAAAGAATTTTGAGTATCGCCCTCTTACTTCTTATAATACCCTTTCACGTTGTCGCCGTTCAATTAAAAAATAACAGTTACCTTCTTCAATTTACAACAGTCGGAATTGTTTATATGTTTACTGAGCCTACCTGGGTGATGGTACAAATACTGAGTAAATTCAAAAAGGTAATTTGACAAGTCAAATAATGTAAAAATATCATATCAACAATTATTTGAATGTGAACCGAAAAGGGGTCATAGGTATTGTGAGACATTGAACCAGCTAAGTATTGTCTAATTTTTAATTTATTTGATATTTTTGGAAGCACAGTGACACTTCAATAATGACCTGTACACGGGAATGACAAACTTTAAAAAGGGAGATGCTAATGCAAGAAAAAGATGGTAAGAAGATGGATAATTGGAAGTTTTTCACATAAGCAAGTGAAAATTTTGGATAAAGATTCTTCAAAGTATTTGAGAAGAAACGTTTCTGTTTTCTTACTTTTTTCACAAATTCCTTTTTGCCAGGGCATATCCTCTAGTTTTAAGAAGTCTTCAATCCTTTAATAAGTCCTGCTGTTTAGATATTTCTAGACTTTTTTTTTCTCAAAATTTGTTAAACCTATATAAAATTTGATGATGTTCGAAATTGTATGACTGTGGGAAGTCTGTATTTGTATTTCTCTACTTTGCCTTACAATTCTTGTTTCTCTTTATCTCCTTGTGGCTCTATTCACCAACTGCCTCTGAACTACTTCACCAAATCTTATGATTCCCTTTAATTGTTTAACTCTCGAAGGTTCAATATTTGGTGCATGTACTTTTTTATTCGAGTCAAACTTTCTAGATCTGACGTTTCATTACTTCTTTCATAATTTGTCTAACTAAAAGTCTATAGTAGGTCTTCTTGCATAGTTCAGCCCTACTTTTCAAATCTTCCATCTTACGTTCTAAGTTCTAATTATTTCCTTTCCCTAAATCGCTTGACTTGTTTCTGTTAGATGCCCCGTTACCATACTGCCGCTAGAGCGATACATCCAGGTTTGGCGGCTAGTTTCATTCAACAGATGGAACGAGAGGCGTATCTAATTCCAATAGAAGCTTCTCAACTTCTGCTTGATTCCTCCTTAAATGGTAATTCTTTGAATTTCCCATTCCTTCTGTATCAGGCAGCAGCGGTGGCCGCAGTAGTAGACTCTTCGGTCTCCTGATCAGTTGCCGTGCGCTGAGCGGGTTCGAATTCCATCCCAGGAGAAATTTTTCTCTTGGCTATGGATGTTGTGATTGTCCGTAGGTGGTAGATGGTCTCTGACTGTCGAACGCGGAGGTACCACCCGGCGGATCTCGTAGGCCGGGCCAGAATGAGTGCATGTTGCCAGAGTCCGTGTGGCGTTCTCCCTTTCCCCTGTATCCTTCTATAACCCCACGGCACCCCATGGGTGTTTAGGCCTCAGGCCTTCATGGTGGTTCAAGTATATAAAAAAAATCTGATGTAGTTCGCTGGCGGGTCATACCTCCAACGTTTTTTTTTAAAGATTGCTTAGCTTATTTTTTTAAATAATTTTGCCTATATTTTGTTTGAAGTTATTGGATTTTATCTTTATCTTCTCGAATTATTTCTCGTTACTCCCGCTCACGCCCTCTTTTTTCTCTTAAATTTATTCTCCGGATTGTTTTACTTCGTGTCGTTTGTCCTAGATTAAATAACTGGATATCAAACTGAATTTTGGATTTTTATGTCATATTCTTTATTCTCCTGCCAACCAGGACAACATACATTCAATAAGTTTTAGCGTGTGTGACAGGGAAGCTAGTTTAACTTCATTTGAACGTACATAATTGCTTGAAGAAATTACAATCACTAAAATTACTTTTCACTTCCGATGTTAATGATACAACTTGCTGGAAAGCACGAATATTATTATTATTATTATTATTATGATAATTGAGATGAGCAGAGTACACAGTACTATAAGCTCATGCAGTAAATATAGTGTACGGACACGTAACACAAATACATCAAATAGAAAAAAATAAAAAAAGACAGTTCATAGCTATAAAGTTTGTACACTCCTCCAGCTATCATACTGCACTTTGAAGCTATTAACTGAAGTAGCACCAACCACACTTTCAGGTAAACTATTCCAGGTGTTGAATATGCGGTTGGGAAGAAACCACTGTCGGACTGTTGTTTTAAATGGCTCCTTATGCAGTTTGAAGCTGTGTCCGCGTAGAATGCTGCGCGACAGACGGTATAGATGCATGAGGTTGGTGCCCATCAAACCATGAAGTATACTGAACGTAACTATAAGATCGCCACGAAGTCTTCGCTCAGAGAAAGAGGTCAGGTTGAATAATTCAAGGCGATCTTCATAGCTTGGTCTTCGTGCTCCAAAAGAGATACTAGTAGCCCGACGCTGTACTGATTCGACGAGATTTCTATCGCGCAGAAGCACAGTGTCCCATACCGGGCCAGCGAATTCAAGAATTGGCCTCACGAATGCCTTGTAAATGTAGGCGCAAGTGTTGACATCGGATCCTTTGAAAGACCTCTCCAGCATGTATAGAAGTTTCTTGGCTTTTGATGTAACGTGGTGAATATGCTCTGACCAGGAAAGATGATCGTTGACTACAACGCCCAGATCACTGTGGCTGGAAACTGCTTCGATGTTGTGGTCAGAGATCTTGTATGTAAATCGCGGATTTGTCTTCCCGAGGTGAAGGACACAACACTTAGTTAGATTTAAGGGTAAAAGCCAACTGACTGACCATTGACAAACAATATCAAGATCTCGTTGAAGCATAGCAGAATTTACGACAGTATTGTAAATCTTGGTGTCGTCGGCATAAGCTGAACATGTGGAGGAAATCAATGCGGGCAGGTCACTTGTATACAGAAGGAGCAGCACTGGCCCCAAGACAGAGCCTTAAGGAACTCCACTTGCTGCATGATGAAGGTGAGACTGGCTATCACTGACGCGCACAGAGAAAGTCCTCCCGGTGAGAAAAGCCTTAATCCACAGTAACAGCTCGCCTCTTATTTCCATACATTCCAACTTAAACAGAAGCCTTCTATGTGGTACGCGATCGAAAGCCCTAGAAAAATCTAAGTAGATTATATCAACAGGAGTCTTTGTGTCCAGATACTGAGTCCAATCGTTGAGAGAGTGGAGAAGGTTGGTCATTATTGATCGACCAGGGAGAAATCCATGCTGATTCTTAGGCATAAGGTCATTTTCGAAAGCAAATGACAGGAGCTTATCTAATATGATTCTTTCAGCTATTTTGGCGGCGATAGGAACGAGACTTATTGGTCGATAATTTTTAGCGGAGGATTTGTCGCCCTTTTTGAATACAGGGGTAACAGAAGCACTAAGCCAGCATGAGGGTAGGGTATGAGATCTAAAAGACGATGTGAATATCAAGCTTAATGGTAGGGCCAGTGCTAAAGCGCAGTTTTTAAGTACAGCAGCCGTCATCCCATCTTTACCAGGGGAGGAAGAGGTCTTCAGATTTCGCAGGTGCATTAATACATCTTCAGGCAGGAACTCAACTTGTGTTATGTTTCATACAATTTGATAGACAACATATTCGCTCTCATTGACGGTCATACGCAGAATACCGAAGAAACGACATTGTTTAACTTTCGTATACAGAAGGTTAGACTTTATAAAAATGTCGAGAAAATGACAGGGGAATGATGGGACTTCCCTGGGACAAAAAATGTGTAATTCAAGTATGCTTATAATCAATGAATTCCACAATAAAGTGAAAGTATTTGCCGATTGATCAAAATATGTTAAAATCTATTCTAGCTTTTACCTATATTATTGGTATATTAGGGTTTGTTCTCAGGCTATGGACAGCCACGGGAATGATAGACAGGTTTTATCACAGAGAAAATGGTATGCAGACTTTTCTCCATAAGATAAACATACTACCATTAACTGAACACTTGATAATATAAGAAAACATTCAACAAACCTCCTTACCCACCCAGGATCTGCAAAAGGCATTTGCGCGAGAAACAAATTTACTCGGCAAGTGATGAAAACGTTTAGGCAAACGATCTGAACACACCCACAAAGCATCAGCAGCATCTTCACTCTCACCGTAAACTACCATCACATCGACAAGCATAGGAGCATAGGAATATGCTACATTCGTTTTTTTTAATCGGTTTATAAACAAACAGCCTGACTTATGTACACGGTGTGCGAAGCTTGGGTGAGATACTGACGCACATCGTATCTTTTCACCTAAACATGTACCGCATTTGATATCACAGAGTTTCTCGTATTCTAATTTTATTTATATTAAGATTTTGGTGTATGTGGGTCAACTAGGTACTAGAACTACTAGAAGCTCTCTTCTCAACGCACACATGGAAATGAAAACAAGAAATTACGCGATATAGTAGACTATCAGCACATTGGAAATTGCTTCTTCCTTGAAGGTACATCAATGGCTTTTGCCAGTTACGCCACTGTTTCACCAAATACAGTTTCATAAACGCGAAAAGCCGGCATCCCAAATTCTGAGGATTTGAAAGCTGAGTAAAGAAAAAGAAGAGGGGTATAATCCTCCCTTCTTTCCCAATTTAAACAAATTTATACAAATCCTCTTACACCTTACAAAAGCTACCTTCATGTTTTGGGGCAAAGGTAATAGAATGGGGGTGGTGTATATATCAAAACATGCCCTGCGCCTAACTTTTCTCATTATAATAACATTAAAATTCCGACAACTAATTACGAAACTTTCGCGCCCTCTGTGCACATTCGCTACGTTTAGCAAGATATATCTAGCTAGGCATTTAGCTTATGGTGTAATCGGGGCACACTCGTTATCTTCCAAAATTTTGTGGGCGGAAACTTCTCGATGTCCGTGGTCTCACTGGCCGTGCAACCGAAAATATTGCCAAGTGTAAATAGTAGCTGGTAGATATCTACCAACCCATAGTGGAGCGCATACACAGCTTGCGTCTCATGTTGCTGGTTCGTCCACTGACAATGGAAGATGTTTTTGTGCTGTACTGGAGTTTTTAGTATCCTAGAAATTTGCAAGTAAGCATTTACATGTACAGGGTGAGCCATAAGAGTGTTGGCGATATAAATCTCAAATTTCTCTGAAACGCGGGGCGCGGGTTGTGGGAGGGGGGGGAGATAAGCAGTTAGCCGCGCCGTTACCTGTAAATTTAGTCGCCATGGAGCCGTACACGGGAGCGTAGCGTGCATTTTGTGTCCGAGCGTATTATATACTATAAAGCGAACGTTGGCGGCACTTCAAATCTGTTATAACCAATTAGAATAGTCTCTAAAACTACACAAGGTACAATGCTGAAATTTTAAATAATGTATTTGGAACTAATACCGAGCATTTGTCTACTGTTTTTTTTCGTTTTCTCGGGTTTATTTTCCCACATTTTCGCAGTCATTTCAAAAACAATTGTATACTATATTATACTAAGTGACATATAAATCCGAACACCCAGTTTAAATGGTTTTATTTTAATAAAATTTTGTATAAGTACTTAATGAAGCATAATAAGTAAATGATAATGTGTGGATGCACCCTGATGTGCTACGCATTCTCCAACGCGCCTAGGCATGCTTCTGATCAGGTGGTCAATGTCTTCCTGTGGTATCTCATTCCAGGCAACCACCAACTCCTCTCAAAGTGCTTCTAGAGTCTGAGGAGGACGTTGCAAATTGAGCAATCTCCTACCCATCATATCCCACACGTGCTCAATTGGGGATAAGTCGGGAGATCTTGGTGGCCATGGTAACAATGTGACATCATTATGTTGAAAGAAGTCTATTGTGACTCTTGCAACATGTGGTCGGGCATTATCTTGTTGGAAAGTTGGATCTGCCAGGGTGTCAAGATAGGGTAAAAGATGGGGTTCTAGAACTTCGTGGATATAACGCTGCGCGTTGATGTTACCTCTGATGAAGATTAAAGGTGACCTGGAACCATAAGCTATAGCACCCCAAACCATAACTCCAACAGTGTGATGAACATGTCTTTCAACAAAAAACTGTGGATTCCTCCTTTCACCACGTCGTCTGCTAACCCTGGCACGACCATCGTGCATGCCTAAACAAAATCGAGACTCGTCACTAAAGACAATACTGTTCCATTCCTGATCCCAGAGTGACCGTTGTCTGCACCACTCAAGGCGATTACGTCGGTGTTCTCGAGTTAAAGGGAGGACCCAGTGTGGCCGGTATGAAAACAAGCCAAAACTTCTCATTCGTCGGTAAACACTTCGCATGCCAATAGGTCTTCCGTGTTCTGCAAACCATTCATTTGCAATGGACCTGGTAGTGGTGAAACGGTCCCTTAAGGCCAATAATCTTAGGCGGCGATCTTCACGGTCTGTTGTTCTACGGCGGCGTCCAGTGCCCCTTGCCCTTTGCGTACGGCCTTCTCGAAGCCATGCCTGACAACACCTAACCACAGTGTCTACACTTCTTTGCACTCTAACTGCAATTGCCCGAAAAGAAAGTCCAGCTTCCCGAAGTCCCACTATACGGCCCCTATCAAACTCACTAAGTTGACGAAATCGTACAGGTCTCCGTACTCTAGGCATCGTAACCGATCGTGAAGGATGTCAAGAACCAAAATCCGCCAACGTGGATTCTTTACTGCGGCTGAAATATTCATTTTTAGAGCGTTAGTGAATTAAAAAAAAGCAGTATAAAAACCGGAATGTCCAACTGATAAGGCTGAACATTTTTTCACTTACTACAGTAAGATGAATACATTCACCAACTTTTATTAAAATAAAACCATTTAAACTGGGTGTTCGGATTTATATGTCACTTAGTATAAAAATAATGTATCGGTTATTACTGCACGACGTTTGTATAGACGTGAACACGGTTTACGCGATTTAAGAGAAGTTCCAAGTGCCAATGTGATACGGAAATGGATCGGAATGTTCAAAACAACCGGCTCGACAGTAGCAATAACAGCTCGAGGTCATCCAGTTTCTGCAAGATCAGCCGACAATGTAGAGCATGTTCGTGTTTCAGTTCAGCGAAATCCGCAACAGTCAACACGTAAGAGAAGTCAGGCTTTGGACACCAAAAGAACGAGCTTGCAGCAAATTTTGAAGCGTGATTTGCATTTGAAGACTTATACGATTCAACTAGTCCAAGAATTTAAACCAGACTGCTCGACCGATTCAACAGCTTTAACAACGTGATGTTTAGTGATGAGGCCAATTTTCACCTCAATGGCCATGTCAACAAACAAAATTGTCGGTTCTGGCCCGAAACTAATCCTCGACGCTTGCATGAACGTCCACTTTACAGCCCTAAACTAGTCGTGTGGGCAGGAATTATGTCAACCGGTATTATTGGACCGTACTTTTTTGAGGACGAGGACAAACGATTACAGTTAAAGCTAACAATTATTGCAATATGATGGTGCCAGCTTTGCAAGAACTCCAAGGCAATACCTCTAGAATATGGTTTCAACAAGATAGGACCGCATGTCATATAGCTAGGCTATCTAGAGCTGCGGAAAAATGTTTTTCCCGGAAAACCCATTTCGAAAAGTGGGATATTGAATGGCCACCACGTAGCCCCGATCTTTCTCCAAGTGATTATTTCCTATGAGGCTACCTCAAATCGCTGATCTACGAGAATAATCCAACTATACTAAGTGACATATAAATCCGAACACCCAGTTTAAATGGTTTTATTTTAATAAAAGTTGGTGAATGTATTTATCTTACTGTAAATAACAAGTGAAAAAAATTTGACATCCTGGCAGATCCAACTTTCCAATAAGATAATGCCCGACCACATGTTGCAAGAGTCACAATAGACTTCTTTCAACATAATGATGTCACATTGTTACCATGGCCACCAAGATCTCCCGACTTATCCCCAATTGAACACGTGTGGGATATGATGGGTAGGAGATTGCTCAATTTGCAACGTCCTCCTCAGACTCTAGAAGCACTTTGAGAGGAGTTGGTGGTTGCCTGGAATGAGATACCACAGGAGGACATTGACCACCTGATCAGAAGCATGCCTAGGCGCGTTGGAGAATGCGTAGCACATCAGGGTGCATCCACACATTATTAAAGGTCAAAGCGCTTTAAAGCAGTGCAATCATTTGAAATTTTTATCATTTACTTATTATGCTTCATTAAGTACTTATACAAATTTTATTAAAATAAAACCATTTAAACTGGGTGTTCGGATTTAATATGTCACTTAGTATAGCTCATTTGCATTAATATTTTATATTTTACGACTTTTTGCAATTTAAGATGATTTTGTGGCCTTAAAAATCATGACGTATTGTTTTTCCACTGAGGAGCTCCTCTACTTGTAATAAAACATTAAATTCAGTCAAAATCAATAAATATGCTAAGAGTAAGGAACGCGTATGAATATTACCATAATTAAACTGAAAGGAAGAATGAAAACTGATTCCGGTTCTGAGATTGGTTGACGCTTCCACGCTACAAGGCCCGAAACATTGACGTAGTCTAGTAGTGCTTGGAACTGGTTTCATTGAGAGTCTAGTTACCGCGTGATACCATCGACACTATCAAGGAGCCAGTTATAGTCAATCTTGGCGAAGAAAGCGATAGCGACATCTTATTAATTTTAGTTGGAAGTGGAAGCGACGACGAATGAAGAGAGGTAAACTCAAATAGCTCATGTGTTCCAAATTTCATTCAAATCGGACTATCGGTCCCAAAAATATCTGAAACGATACATTTCTAGAAGAAAACTTTGATATCTATAGTGGACAAACCGTTGCATAGTGCTAAATCATGTCCAATCGACTTATTTTGAATCTAAAAATACGTGGTATTTCTATGTCCTCGAAATATTGTATATTTTTTCAAATGACAAGGTTCTAAGTTTGTCTTTTTAATGAAGTTGGCTCATCTAGATGTTCAGGATCTTAGAGTCAACAAGAGCTTAGTTTTAGTCACGAAAACCGGTTCTATTTTTGTTGTTCCTGTGTTCTAATGACAGTACCCGTCTAGCAATGTTGCTAAACCTAGCCAGCCAGCCATAAACCAGCGCCAGCGGTAAGTTGTAATATTTAGACGTCAAACCTCCTACTCAGGATTTTATGTATATAGGTATACCTCCGTTACGTTGCGGTGCAACCGATGGGCGACACCCCTACACCAAAATTATTTAAAACCTCAAAAAAATGAGCAGGAATGCTTAATACGCCAAAAACAGAAGTTTTATTTTCTTTCGCTTTTTGCCCATGGACCAATTTTCAAAAATTACGAGGCTACTTTGTCTTTGGCATGGTAGTAACCTTATATGAGAATGTCATTGAAGAATGAGCAATCATTTTCAAGTTACAGATATAGTCATTAGCGGACAGACATACAAACGGGCGGAAACGAGTGACATAGTTTTTCATGATGTACATGTCACATAACATTTATCCGACATTTTGGAGTTTTCAACTGATGTCTTCACCCTAAGCCATGGTATTCATGCGTCAATTGCATCCCCAAATTCAAACTTGCTAATTTGACCCGTCGAAGAAATAACTGATGGAAGGTAGGTGGTGTTTTTAGTTTTAGTTTTTAGCACTGTATCAATGTAACCCCTAAACAAGCGTCCGATATCTAAGAGGCTGTTCAGGTAAAAAAATCATCACCCGGATATTCTCTCGAAATACAGCGGTAGCGGATAACACACAGCAGCCTTATATAAAAAGTATTTCTATTTCGTTCAAAGTCTCAAGAGCAAATATACAGGGAAATCTAGGTGTGAAATGGGTCTAATAGGGGTGCAAAATTATTGAGGTCTGAAGTTTATGAATATACTAGCGCCAACGAATTCAGATTATCCCTTACAACCTCAAAACTCCAGACTTTTATCACTCATTCTTTTTTCAAATATAAGCAGTAGGCTCTGGAATATCGAATAAACGAAGTTTTCATTTTTCTCCTAGCTCAAGCGCCAAAAGTTTTTTCGTCCTTGACATAGTAGTACCGCTGTGTAAAAGTTTCATCAAACCCCAAATGGAACTTTCCGATGAAATGGGTGGCATGGCTGTTCGCGATCACAAGGAGGCAAAATATTGATATCATGTCGGAATAAAATAAAAAATATCACGCTTTTTCAATGCTCGACGCCTATGAACATTTCTCCATAAAGAGAAATTAAAATAAAATGTCTTTAGCCACATCAATAAAAGAATGCTGATACCGTTCTAAAACTTTTCTCTTTCTAATCGTCCGTCTGTATCCAATATCCGATATTGTAATTTATTGAAGAAGCAGAAAATCGTATTTCCAGGTGAATGGCTGCATGCAGAATTCCCCCACGTTTCATTACACACAAAAATACGGAATCCGTGAACGGACGTTAAGTCTCTCGGAAATTAATGGTCTTGAATTGGACCTATCGGTCTATTTTCTTAATGCAAGCCAATGCAGGATAAAGCTGTCTCATTTTACAGTAGAAAGTTACTTCAAACTGTTGTCAGATAGATTTACTGATGATAAAATTTCGGTAATTGATGCAAACGGTAGAGCTAACGCTACAGCCCAAGACGTCAAAAAAATAAACCGTCACATTTTTCAAATGCTCAAAATTATTCAGGCAAAACCAATTTTGTCTAACGGCTTGAGTTCAACGTGCACGAGAGAGAACCGCGAGAAGTGTGTATCAAATCACGAAAGAGAAAGAAGCCGGCTGAAGAACGAAAGTCATCACCACATTACCTAGCAACGGTGATGCGTTCTGCTGCGTTCCTAATATGTTACATCAGAAAATGTTCGCACAAGCTTCTACAATAGGTCAAGTTATTGTCCAACTCAAGCATTTTCGAGCATTTAATTTAATATTTTGTTTTCATTTTGATTAGAACTATTTATTTCAATTTTGATGCGACTTAGTATCTTAATTTATTTTAGAATTATCTTTGATTTCCACCGATGGTAATAAAATTATTGCTACATTTTGCGACAGTGAGCGGTCGGAAAATGTAACAGATAATGTTACGCAATACAAACTATCATTGCCTGCGTCTACGCAGGTGAAAACCATTTCGGACCAGGACGACACTCCCCAATCAGCGCTAGATGGATACCGATGAAAATTGATCTTCTATGATCATGGAGGCAGAAACCTTGCCTTGGAATGTACGAGATGCGGTGTTGCCAAGCGAACCAATGATGCAATGTTGAAGAATTTGTGATGATCCTGACCTTTTATTTCGACATGAAATGAGGCGTCGTTAGGACCGATCCGCAATCGATCCTTAACAGATTCGACACAATTCCCAATTCAAAAATGTGTAGGCTCAAAAAAATTTGGGCGTAGCGAATAAACTAGCGCACCTGCATCTTAATTCAAAGAACTGGTGTAACATATTGGCAACAGGGTAGATTGCCGCGTCAGCGTTAATTGGCCACGCGGTGATGAGCTTCGCTATCCAGCCAGCTTCTCTTTCTGACATATGTGTCTATACACATCTGTCTCGTACACATTGAACTACAGCCGTCAGACAAATTTGGTCTTCAGTGTATGTATCACCTACCGAATTCGCACCACACACGGTAAAAATGTATACGAAGTCTCTTGATTGGGGGCAAGGTATTTATTTAACTAAATAATAGCACGACAATGGACGTCATATTGGCTATCCACACAGGTAAATAAAGTTTCAGTTCTTATTCCAAAAATGTGTACTAAAATATCATACAATGACATTGCCAAATCTCAAAAAGACTGATGTTTTCATACTTGGCCTTGAAAACGACATATTATTACGAGTTCATTCAATTACATCATAACTTAAAGATTGTTTCAGTTTTTGAGAAGCGTGCTTGAAGAATATTGTGATGGGAGTCGAATTTGAAACACCCGGTATATATATTTTGTGTGTGTGTGTCTGTATTCTTGTGCACAAATCTCACCATTGTGCTACTTTCTTCCATTTTGCTATTTGGGTGTAATACTCGTACGTAGAATGCCGGACTAATAGTTAATACTTTTATATTATGTTGTTATATTACCTGAAACGATGGATATATACGTTAAACAATAAAGATGAGTAACAATAAAAACACCAAGAAATACCTGAAACGATGGATATACATATACGTTAAACAATAAAGATGAGTAACAATAAAAACACCAAGAAATTCCCGCTGTACAAAAAGCAAATGGCGAACGTACAAAAAGCGACATTGAAACAGGCAATGAATTTTGTAAATATTTTTCTGTAATTGGTGAGAATCTGGCAAAAGACATTTCAAATGAAACACAACTTATATAATATACGAAAACAATATTGCAAGATTCCCCGAAATTGAACATATCATGAAAGTTAGGAAATCACCGGGTTTTGATAATATTACCGTATACTCTCTGAAACAAATAAATTATAATATTTCCAAAGTACTACCATAACTTATGAACACCTGCATGCAAAGAGGAATTTTCCCGACCCAATTAAAAAAGCCAATAATAAAACCTGTATTTAAATCTGGAGATAAACAGAAACCTTGTAATTATTGCACAATTCCAGTATTGACAAACTTTTACTTGCAAAATACAACCTCATGTCTGGAGAGTAATATGGATTCCAGGAAACAAAGTCAAATCAAGATGCACTTATTCAGTTAAAAACCAAAATTTACAAGTACGTTGATAATAATAAGTCAACAGTGTGCCTTTTTGTAGACTTGGCCAAAGCATTCGATAGCATTATGCATCAAAAATATACTAAGTGACATATAAATCCGAACACCCAGTTTAAATGGTTTTATTTTAATAAAATTTTGTATAAGTACTTAATGAAGCATAATAAGTAAATGATAAAAATTTCAAAATGATTGCACTGCTTTAAAGCCCTTTGACCTTTAATAATGTGTGGATGCACCCTGATGTGCTACGCATTCTCCAACGCGCCTAGGTATGCTTTTGATCAGGTGGTCAATATCCTCCTGTGGTATCTCATTCCAGGCAACCACCAACTCCTCTCGAAGTGCTTCTAGAGTCTGAGGAGGACGTTGCAAATTGAGCAATCTCCTACCCATCATATCCCACACGTGCTCAATTGGGGATAAGTCGGGAGATCTTGGTGGCCATGGTAACAATGTGACATCATTATGTTGAAAGAAGTCTATTGTGACTCTTGCAACATGTGGTCGGGCATTATCTTGTTGGAAAGTTGGATCTGCCAGGGTGTCAGGATAGGCTAAAAGATGGGGTTCTAGAACTTCGTGGATATAACGCTGCGCGTTCATGTTACCTCTGATGAAGATCAAAGGTGACCTGGAACCATAAGCTATAGCACCCCAAATCATAACTCCAACAGTGTGTTGAACATGTCATTCAACAAAAAACTGGGGATTCCTCCTTCCACCACGTCGCCTTCTAACCCTGGTACGACCATCGTGCATGCCTAAAGAAACTCGAGACTCGTCACTAAAGACAATACTGTTCCATTCCTGATCAAACTCACTAAGTTGACGAAATCGTACAGGTCTCGGTACTCTAGGCATCGTAACCGATCGTAAAGGATGTCAAGAACCAAAATCCGCCAACGTTGATTCTTTACTGCGGCTGAAATATTCATTTTTAGAGCGTTAGTGAATTAAAAAAAAGCAGTATAAAAACCGGAATGTCCAACTGATAAGGCTGAAAATTTTTTCACTTGTTATTTACAGTAAGATAAATACATTCACCAACTTTTATTAAAATAAAACCATTTAAACTGGGTGTTCGGATTTATATGTCACTTAGTAGATTAAAAACCTTGGAAAATTTAGGATTTCGTGAAAGCCACTTATCTACTCATGAAAAGTTATTTGTAAGACAGGAAACAATGTGTGAGCTTTAATAGTACACAAGGCCCAATTTCACCAACATTAATATTTGACGGTCCCTTGGACCAATGGGAAAATAGCTTATCGAAATGCAATTTGACAGAAGCAGTCAAAGGTCTCTGAATATCAGTGATTTCTATTGAAATGTTGAATAACGTCGTAAAAAAATGATTGCCTTGTAAATAAGGGTACCATTATAGATGTAATATTATGTTTTTGTGCTTTAGAATTAGGATAACTTTCATAGATTTTCCAGTTTCACAAAAGATAGTCAGTTATGTAAATGGACCAATCAAAATGATAGAAATAATATTTCGATGTTCCAGCTATTATATTTGATAGGATGTTTTCACTGTTTTTGAGGACTGTTCATGCATGGCAATCTAGTTTTGTCTTTATATCACGTACAGGGTGTTGTACAAAATACGTACATGATTTTTGTTATTTTGTTAAAAAAAGGATACAAAACGTATTCCAACTGGTTTATCATCTTTTGTTACATCAAAAACAATTTTTGCCAATTTATGATCTAGAAATCCACACTAAATGTAAACAAACAGCACATTCTTCATTTCTGGGTCGTAAAACATCGATATTTGTGAAAGTATCCGCATCCACCTATTATTCATCGTCTAGAGATTATAAGTCAGAATCAAAAATACCTATTTATGAAAACATATCTCCAAACATTGTTTTATTTTCTTATTTCTATTATAACACGTCTGGGATATCAATTGCTCTTAATTAAAGTGAACTGCACATCTGCAGTGTTGAAGAATCGGCAAAAACGGAATCGGTAAATAGTGTCGTTAAATTCGGTATAAGGAAAATGCCGTCCCAAGATCAGTGGTAGATCAAGGACCGTTGAGTCATGAAAAACGACTATTACTGTATTGGGCGTGCACACATGTTTTTTGAGGTCATAGTTCTGTATTACAACTTCTGCAATGTGCATACTGGTCGTTCTCTCAAAGTACTTTGCAACCATTCTGGAAACTCCTTTTTCTATTCTTGCTTATAGTATTGTATATATTTTTCTGTTTTACCCTTGAACTTATGAACTCACCTCTCATTTTAATTAAATATTTATTTTGAAAACAGGCAGGTTTGGGTTTCTTTATTGCTTGTCCGGTGATGAGGTAATGACGGCAATCTACCAGTCTGTACCTTTTGTATGCACCAAAATCAAGTCAGAGCAAGCAGGGTAAAGGATGAGGATGTGCTTTCGTAATCATAGGCAACCCATATCTACCCCTCTCATGTGCCCGCCTGCCTGAGTGTGCATGCATATTATGTATGATTGATATGGGGCATAAAACTATAAAGACTACATAAAATTAACTTTTAGCTTTATTTTTTGTTTCAGCTCTTTTCCGGCAAGTATAGAAATATTTAAATTATTTTGAAAAATCGAGAAGAATGATGCTATCGTTAAATATTCTCTTTTCGGTAAAAATACCGAAAAATCCGGTTCAAGTCCATGCATCGACAATCTGGAATTAGCAATATGAATTTATATTTTAAATTCTGTGCATATCCGTTCATATTTGTCAATATTCCATTTGAAGTTTTCATTTGTCATAAGATTTTAGCAAAATGTGAGATAGTAAAGGCAACACCGCACCCTGCAGCCCAGTTGACAAGAACGACAAGCTGTCAAGATTAGGGATGTTTAGATCCACGGAAAGTATCGTTACGTATCGATTCTTAATGTTTTAGGGAATAACGATACTCTAAAATATTGCAATAAAATTATCGATATCCAGCGGAAGGAAACAAAGAAGAAAAGTAATCTGAAGTTAGTCACCCTTTCTGACACAGTCGGGATCGAAAGAGGACGATACTCGTGAAATGTATTGATACTTCTAAATATAAAGTTATTTGTCAAATCGCCCACAATCTGTGCAGATATCAGGATCATTTAGTAAAGAAATGTATATTAAGTGTGGTGTCCCACAAGGAACTGTCTTAGGTCCGCTGTTATTCAATATATATTTAAATGATATTTTCCAAATTAATTGTGTTGGGAAAATAACTAGTTTTGCAGATCATACTGCAATATTATATGAAGGCACTGACTGGTCTGATCTGAAAAATGTTATTGAAAATGATTTTATCAAAATTATTCGGTGGTTTAACAGTAGAAAATTAAGCATTAACTACTCTAAAACACATTTTTTACCATTTGGATCTTATGCTAGTCATCTGCCAAATTACACAAATTTCTCCTTCAATATTAATGATCAAAAAATGCAAATTAATAGAGTGCCCAACATAAAATACCTTGGAGTGGTCTTGGATCCTCACTTACGATGGGACATCCATGTCAATTATATTTTAAAGAAAGTTAGATTTGTATCCTACAAAATTAAATACCTCGGGAATATATTGACAGAATATATGTTTTGTGAATGAGACCAAGGGTTGACAGATCCCACACATGTGTCACTCGGGGAGTTTTGATTCAATAATCAGCTGTTATCCAAATAATGTCTAATTATATAACCTGGAATATGTACTCGAGAAAAAAGAAAAATATGGCAAATTTGTAGTTTTTTTTGCAGGTTTTAGGTTTGCTGGTAGCTTTAAGAAATATATTTGGGTATTTCTTAATCGCTGTGAATATAGTGTGGATGTTTGTTCAGTTTCTGAACAAGGAAAAATATTCAACTTTATGGATGCACGGATATCAAAAAACCTGAATGGTTTTGTGGGAATATTAATCTAAGGTGCCATAATGGTTTTGATGAACGGCAAGTAAATGAATGAATGTTTGGAAACGAGCAATATCTATGAACTTTTTGGTAGAGCCTGTCATCAAGTAGGTGCTTAATGGCTATCTGCAAGAGGTTTATAGGAAAAGAACACACGGTAGGTGATGTTGAATCAGTAAAATAGCATATCAATTAAAGAAAATAATATAAACAATAAAAAACCAACAATAGTAATTATAACATGAATTTAATTCAAAAATCAAACATTTCTTTAAATTTTGACTGAATTATATGTAATTTCTTAATATTCAATCAGCTGGTGATGTTTCAATGACAAGTTGTCATCTCATGCTTTGACAGTATTTTGTTATCAACATTTCATAGCTATTGGTTGCTAAAATTTGTTGATTGGAACTTGAAGCTCATTCGCTGTATTTGACGGACTGTTCCCCGATAGATGGAGAATAACGGACTATTGATTTGACAACCTTGGTGAAATCCACCCTTGAAGATATGACTGTTAGATGCGGACTTCCACAAGGAACGGTATTAGGACCAATGCTGTTTAATTTGTATTTTAATGACCTTTTTAAGTTTAAAAACGATGGAGAAATTATTGGTTTCGCAGACGCTACGACATTTATTTACTCAGACAAAGGTTGGACTTCTTTAAAAAAACAAAATTGTATTAGATTTTTAAAAGGTTACATTTTTTTTCAGGGAAAGGATTTTAACAGTCAATTTCAGCAAAGCATACATTATTACACTTTCTAGCGACAATAGATCTCCCCAAATCTTAATCAACTCCAAATTAAAACGTTGAATAGCTGCAAAAACATACAATCTGTTGATAATTTTACATACTTAGGGGTATTCATTGATAACCATCTAAGATGGAATATACAGTTTTTCAAGGGAAAAATATCTGCACATGACATATGATGCCCTTGTTCAATCATTACTATCTTATGGCATTAGCATGGGGGAAGTCAAGAATAAATAGTATAAAAAAATTGAAATCACGCTAAAGTGGGTTGAAGGTTATGCTGAACACAAAGAGATGTTATGTCACAGAAAATCTTTGTAATGAATCTCAGCTTTTCGTTTCCGGCAAATTTATTTCTATCATACAATAACGTATTTAACAAAAAATCCAAAATTTTTACATTCTATTAGCCGCAAGGAAAGATCTGCACTAATTCTGAGACTGAATAAAACTATCAGCCAAAGATCATGCTATTTTCTATGCTCAAAAGTTCAAAATGTAATTCCTGCAACCTTTAATTACACTGCCGTTATTATTTATATGAAAACTTTGTAATTTGACCAATAAACATTATTATAATCGTTATTATTATTAATATGTATGCATAAATAAGACATACCTTGTTATCGAAGAGTAATTCAGTCTCGTCGAATACCAAGTAGTACCATAGAAGCCAGAGAATGTTGTTGATGGCAAATGATGCAAAAAGATTCATGTGAATTAGAATCCTGGCACAGCGCAATGACCTGGAAAGATAAAAGGCATAAATTCTACGTTTCTATTTAGTTTCCAAAAATACTGGCGAAGAAGTATTTGGAGTAAATGTTACGTCTTTAGTATTAATCAAAGACGGTTGATCATTAAGAAGCTTCTGATCCCAATAACAACGGGAACAAAAAATGATAAAGGTCCCATGTATAATATGCTCATTATTCGAAATAACCTGCAATCGTTGTCGTTGTATACACGGCCCGAAGCTGCATCGTCGTGGAGGCTCTGCCGGCTGTACAATTTATGGTGAATGTGCGGTGGTATAGGTACTGACACAGCGCTACAGAATAATATTTACATGTTTTAGTAACGTACCATTTTAGCATTTTGCGATGCTTTTATAAATGATGACTTAATTGTCTATGTATCTACACATACATTGTTCTGAGTTTTATGATCCTTAAATGTACTGACTCCCATGATTGTTAAAGTAGTCGTGAAACCACATAGGAACCTGTCACTTCAGAGTTTAGGTACGTCACAATTGAGTCCACCAACAAAAAAGAGGAAAGCTGAGATGTTAGAAATATTAGGAAAAAAGCTTCACTGCAGGAGAAAACCAAGGGAAAATTATTTGATGAATCGCAGCCAGGTGCAAGCAGAGATCTGCATCATGATGAATCTTGCCAGCAAAACTCGAGTATGCTACCCCTGAAGAAAGCAACCAAAGGGGTCCAAGTTAAAGTTGATACGAAAACAGTGTCAACCAGCACACTACCTCATACTGCAGAAAAGGCTGTTGCCACTAGTCATCCCAAACTAAAACAATTGGTTGAAAAGTGCACAGGGATTTGTAGTGATAGCACTAATGGCTCAAGTGGTAGTTCCTCACCGACTGAAGACATCAAAAGAGGAACTAGAAATATCTAAATTAGAGAACAATAGTCGGTTTTTCTTAGGTTTGCTTGAAGACTGTTTCTATATTGTAAATTTATTAGTTGAAGAAGGTGGACTGGATTACATTGATGTTTTGATCACAATGAAAAAAATTAGGACAAATAATCAGTTTTCAACAATAGGAATTGATTTTGGTAAAAACACAAGTGCAATTTCTAACATTTTTAATAAAACTGTTGTAGTAATTTCTCCTTTAATGGCACAGTTGATTGTTTGGCCTCCCAGTTGGAAAATCCAAAAATTAGTACCAAATCAATTTAAAGCATATTACAACAATGTAACAATCAATTATTGATTGCTTTGAAGTTGAAATCGAAAAACCTTCAAATGCACTGCATCAGGCTAAAACATGGAGTGAATATAAAAAGTGTAATACTATGAAGTATCTTGTGAGTTGAGACTTCATTAATGTGATTCCAGAAAAATGCATAATAATGGCAGATAGAGGTTTCAAACACATAGAAATGATACTGCATAAAAAAGCGCATCATTATTAAGACCTCCAAGCATTAGTGCGAAACAAAAACTCACCAAAGCAGAAGTTAATAAAACTAAAATAATAGCTGCTTTGTGAGTCCATATTTAACGGCTCATAAGGAGACTCCGTGAATTTGCTATGTTGAATCCACATGCCTGTATACGGTCCAGAATAGTCTACCTCCTAGACCTAGTGGTGATGATTGTGTGTGGTTTAGTAAATTTACAAGAACGAGTCATCAAGAAATAAGTATTATTGCCATGCAAGTCTTGTTTTTTTCCGTATTTTAATAGTACATAACTGCAAGTGCAAGATTGTTTTGTGGTATATTAATACTAACAAAGTGAATTTCCATTAGTCACTTTGGTTAGCTACACATTGTGCACATCCATAAAGCCAAGTATGAATAATTTTGTAAAACACCAGTTTTTCCTTTTGTAGGTTAAAATACTTGTAGAGGACTTACTTGAGGCTGTTCTTTACAAAATATATTTTTTGGGAGTATCTATAATTTTTTATTCCCCTTACGATACATCATCATTTAGCAACCTCAAAGTAAATAAATTACTCGAATTTACCAACGCTCTATGACATAAAAATAACTAATATTCAGTAAAGTGTGTATTACATTCTTGAAAAGCTTGATAGATCAACAATGTTATGGAATTCAGGATTATTTTAGCTGGTCAGCTGGTGGTATATATCAATCTTTCTGTTCATCTACAAATACAATAAAACATTTGCAGCTACCTACTAATGTAAATAGTTGAAAAAACATTTCATGAAGAAAATACTTTTTAAAACATTATAAGTGCTTTATTCAATCAAATAAATACATAAAATAAATTGGACAAGAATATATTATGCATAATATAGACTAAATACATTTGCATAATGTATCAAAGTTTGCAAATATTAATCATACATTTTCTGATGATACCTGAATAGAATAAACTAGCAGCTAAACCCGGTGTTGCTTTGGTCAAAATACATTTTTCTATCTTATATATGTGCCCATATGTCCGCGTTAAGTGTATGTTGTAATGTATACATTGTTAACTGATTAATTCAGTTACTAAATCAATTTATTATAAAAATTTAAAAGTAGGTATTGAAAATATTAGTATAATAAACTTTGATACATTTACATAAAATCTAATACATGAAAGTTTATACCAAATATTATATTTTAATACACACGAACAATTGAGTTGTCTTTTAGTCAGATCTACAGGTAAATTGTTGACATTACAAGTTGAGTACATTACAGTAAATATATTGAATTAGTTTTGGGAAGATAGCTTTTTCCCAAACAAAGTTGCGTTTTGCAGCAAATCCTTACAAAAAGAAATGTGAAGTTCAACTTCCACAATTGATACATCTTTATACACTTCAAAATTTGTTGATGCAATTCAAAATTCTTTCTGCCCGACAATAGCATTTGGAGTTGAATTTGGGCAAAAGGTTTCTTACCTATGACTCCATCATTTAAGTATTGCTTAAGTGCCGATTCTTTTGATGGGCACTTTATTTCAATACAAAACTCAGCATTTACAGCATCATTCAAATATAGGATATCTCTTATCTACAAATATTCCCACTTTTTCTACTTTTATTAGTTTCTTTATTGCCAAACCTTCAATACTTCATCCTCTAATGATAATCCCCTCTTCATAGCCTTTGTGGACTCCACTAAACATCCATCATATGTTGTACTCTGTGCTGCTTCATAAAACTTCGATGCAGTAATACGTGCATACGTTATCTCATACCAATGTACCAGTATTGGATTGATCTTTTGTTTGATTTAAAATTTCTTTACAACGCTGATCATTTATTTCTTGCTGACAGTACTGAATAAAATTTTCAGCAGTGATGCTGCTACTGTTTCTTACAAATTTATTTATTAAATGATATAGGGATACTTTATCAATAGCATTCTGTTCAGTTTTGTAGTATTCGAATAAAATGCCCTTGCACACTATGTTTAATCTTCTCTTCAGCCTCATTAATGCAGGTTGTCACCTGATATCCTTTTTCGTGGATCTTGTGTTCTGGAGTACTTGGCACTTTACAGTACATATTGATTCCTCTCGCATCAGCTGGACAAATCCGATAGCTTCATCCCCATACGATTGTTTGCCACTTCTAAGAACAAAATGGTTATTAAAATATATTTCCTCACAATCGAAAAAGTACCCACCTTTGTATTTTCACATTTCTCACATTTGCTTAGACAAAGTCTTCATTGTGTCGATAGTATTCATCGACCATCTCGTAATCTACTTTCGGTAAATTCGAATAATCTGCTTTCACGAAGTTTTGTTCCATATTTCAATTGTGTATTTAAAAAGCTAAATTCCAAATCAATCACTGCACCGCGCTGCACAAGCTAAATCACAATACCAAATCGTCAACAACAATGCCAGAATGCATCATAAAATTGAATTATCTGTCAAAAAAGCAGACACAGAACGTAAATAGCTCCGAACGAGTCTGTAGAACAAAATGGGAATATCTCTTGTCCTTGTCATACTGTAATCGCCGAACAAATGTCGGGTCACATTCTAAGAAGGGGGCGGAGAGAATATTACTACGCCAGATATTAATATGTCACACAGTTGGCGGCAAATTTTTTTTTAAACTTTGAAGCCGAGTTTTTGTTACTTCTTGTTCAAAGAAAAATGTAAAATTACTCAATATATAATTTTTAGATGTAAAACTTCAATTTGGAACCAACAATTTTTTTTGGAAAATACCCCATTGTGGAATTTTCTGGACCTGTTTGGTATTCAACGCTACGTGACCGAGACCTGCTGGAAAATATTCATAGGAGGGCTATACGCATCCCGTACGTTATTTAACGACCTTGTTATGGGGCGAGGCTAAATTTATTTAGCCTAACTCACTTCTCCGATAGACGCTTACGAGGGGAATTGATAGTTACATACAGAGCTTTGCATGGTTTATTCAGCACTGACATATTCTCAGTTTTCCGTTGCAACGCCACCACCTGCTAGGCCACAAATAAAAATTAATGAAAGGGAAGTTTCTAACTGCACCTCGCCAATTTTTCCTGTCAAACTGAGTATTTGATACCTGGAATAGGCTGCACTACGACTTGCTAATGCATCCACAGTCAACGGGTTCAAGACTTGTTTTAGTCTAATCATATTTGCAAATTTTCCCGAAATGATTGTAAAGCCTGGTTTTATTGGTGCAAGTTGTTCAAGGGTGTATTTAAAACATGGACGCATAAAATGGGTATACCAATTTCTGTGGGAATCTTTTTATTTGACAACAAAGAATGAGAAATCGTGTTTCTTGGGATTCAATCGAAAGTGTTGACAGGAACGAACAAACTTCTGATATAAGATTCTTAGGTATTTATGAGACCTACAAAATGAGACCACACGTAAAAAGATACGATTAATAGCAAACATGTTTTGGCTGAAAAACAAGGCAAAATGCAGGTTTTTGGGACTTGTTGGTAATGCGACGCAACTACTTGAAATTCTTCAAATCCGTAGAATTCATACTTCTAAATATCAGCAACAAAATTGGATTATATTGGTCAAGCAGTTTTTTGAGAATTTCTAATTGTTTATTCCAAAGCACCTGTCTTCCGGCCATCACTACTAGTTTATTGAGCAATATGCAGGGTTCGTTCAAAGAGCATTTAATAGCAGTATCCACGTGTTTACCTTGGTGATATGAATTACAAACCATTCCGAAGAGTAAATGTTATTTTTGTGCGGAAAACAAAGGTTACTTTTCTTCTAATCAAACTCAAACATTTCGTATTTGTGAGTAATTGAACAAATGCACTACGATATTCGAAAAACATACGTTACTATTCATATTTCAAAACAAAGTGGATGTGTCTATTATTTTTTGTTGCGAATTACTCACAAATACGAAATGTTTAAATTTTCTTAAAAAAACGTAACCCGTTCTTTTTTGCAGAAAAATAACATTTATCGGTATGGCTTGGGATTCATGTAGGCATGGTAAGCTAGTGTATTTTGCTATAAAATTCCTTTTGAAGTACCCCGTATGCAGGGTGTTTCAGTTTATTGTTGCATAACTTTAAGATTCGATAGAACTTTTAAAATTAATGCATAAAGTCTATATAAACATGGGTCGAAAAATGCGTGGCTTCCGAAATACAGGGTATTTAAATTTACTTTCTAAAATACTTTTTTTTTAAATATTTCGAACAATATTTGATGTATAACAGTGAAAATTGGTGTACAAGGGTTTTTTGGTACGACAAAACGAGAACCATGGGCATAGTTTTACTGTAGCCGCTAGAGGGCGCTCTCTACTGTACCTGTAGTGTATTAAAATGACCGAATTTTTTTTCTTAGTGCAATTTTTTGCTTTTGAATAAAAAAACTGATTCTTCGCACTTTTCAACATAAAAAAGCTCTGCTGTGAGTTTTCGTCATAGTTAGCCGTTTTTGAGATATTTCGATTTTTAAGGTTCGATGCATTTTTAATTATTTATGGAAAAATAATATTTTTTTACATTTTCGATTTGGGCATTACAAGTAATTAAGATGATCATTTAGATTGTGTTTTTAAATACAGCAATAATTCCTAACTCCAAATAATCACAAAAAAACAGAATATTAATTTGTTTAATTTTCCAATATTATTTTTAACAAATTAAATTAATTATTTACCACTAAAATGCTATTGGATAGTTAGGACAAACATACAAAATCTAAGGTAGTTGCTCGAAATTTAAGCCCAATTGTTCAATACACAATTCACATCTACGAATGATCGAACGTGGTATAGCATTATTCAAATAAGGCCTTATTTCATCACATGCATTCCTGATTCTGTCTATTAGCATATCTCTTGTGGTTACGGGAGTCTGGTACACTTTTTCTTTTAGAAATCCCCCCACAAAGAAATCTAATGGATTTAGTTGAGAGGACCGTGGAGGCCAGGCGACTGGTCCTACACGGCCGATCCATCTTTCTGGATAATTTTCGTCCAGCCAGTTTCTAACTATTCTCGAATAATGAGCTGGACAACCATCAAGCTGGAACCAGGCCAATCTCCTTAAATATAACATAACATCATCCCACATATTTGCATGTTCAGCCTTTAAAAATTCCAAGAACGTCGCAGCATTTAACCTTGCAGGCAAAAGGTAGGGTCCAAATAGTCGATTATGGTAGATACCAATCCACAAGTTCACACTAAATTCATGCTGAAAATTTCTTTCCCGAACTGCATGCGGATTTTCATGCGACCAAATATGTTGCTAAAACTTTACTTAAAAACTCCCTATTATTATCAGAATTCACTGACAAAATGTGATTCTTCGTTCTCCGTCCCCTGGCTGTAGTCCTTGCACAGGTTGCAAATGGTAAGGACGTCTATGGTCATTTCTAAGAACACGGTGAACATGGCTTGCTTAAATTCCCAAGGCACCAGGAACTCTTCTAACACTTGTGGTCGGATCTCTATCAAACTCACACAGAATCATACGGGCAAATCTGCGCTGACGAACATTTATGTTTTGATCCCTTTGGAGATTTCCAAAACCATTTTCAATTATTTGGCGATGCACTCTTACAAATACTGAGCGAGTTGGATGTCGTCTGTTTGGAAATCTTCGTGCGTATTCTCTGGCTGCTTCTGCTGCGTTTCCATTTACAAAGCCATACACAAAATGAATATGCGCTAACTCTTGAATGGAGAATAAAAATGGCATTTTTATAAAACTTACAAAAAAAAAAACAGGTAAAAGAAACTAAATTTCGTGCATTCACAATTGCAAAAAAACGTTTCAGGTTTCAACAGACAACAAAACTAACTGTCAACTAATTGACGTTTAACCTTATTCTGCTTTCAATTTCAAAAATATTTGCAGGCACAGCCTACTTATAAGAATGATCAAGATACTGACTTTTTAACCTTATTTTATCATAAATAATTAAAAATGCATCGAACCCTAAATATCGAAATATCTCAAAAACGGCTAACTCTAACGAAAATTCACAAGAGAGCTTTTTTATGTTGAAAAGTACGAATAACCAGTTTTTTTATTCAAAAAGCAAAAAATTGCACCAAAAAAAAAACTCGGTCATTTTAATACACTACAGGTACAGTAGAGAGCGCCCTCTAGCGGCTACAGTAAAACTATGCCCATGGTTCTCGTTTTGTCGTACCAAAAAACCCTTGTATACCAATTTTCACTGTTATACATTAAATATTGTACGAAATATTTAAAAAAACTATTTTAGAAAGTAAATTTAAACTCCCTGTATTTCGGAAGCCACGCATTTTTCGACCCATGTTTATATAGACTTTATGCATTAGGTAATTTTAAAAGTTCTATCGAATCTTAAGTTATGCAACAATAAACTGAAACAGCCTGTATAGCTGGATAAACTAGTAGTGATGGCAGGAAGACTGGTGTCTTGGGATAAACTTAAAAACTACTTGTCCAGTCTATTCCAATTTTTTTGTGGTTATTAAGAAGTACGAAACCTACGAAATTGAAGAATTAAAAAATACTTGCGAGAAAGCATCGTCGCACTACCAACAAGGGCCAAAACCTGCAGTTTGCCTCGGTTTTTGGCAATAACTTTTTTACTATTAGTCGGATGTTTTTAGGTGTGGTCTCATCTTATAGGTCTCATATATACCTAAAAATCTAATATGAAATGTTTTTCGTTCCCGATAATACTTTCGATTGAATCCCTAAAAACACATTTTCTCATTCTTTGTAGTCAAATAAAAAGTTTTCCCACAAAAATTGGTGTACCCATTTCATGCGTCCATTTTTTGAATAGCCACTTGAACAACTTACAACAATAAAACCAGATTTTACAATTATTTCGTAAAGCAGGGGTATTTTCGACTAATATGAGAGTATTTCGGCTGATGTGTGCACGCCGAACTCGAGTTGGCTTATGACATGATCTTTATTCTTCTTTGTTTAATTTCTTATCTCCATGAGTTTATAGCTTTTGGTTTTGCTTGTAAAAAGAAGTTCGAATACTTCGACTTTCCAACGAATCGATCAGCGGTTACGAGAAACTGGTAAGGAACGATTATAGCCTTATTTTGAGTAGTAAAAACCACTTGGATTTAAGGTAGTTTTGCTCAAAATATGGGCCGACATAGTGGTGCTCCCAGAACTGTACGTACAACTGAAATTGGAAAAAAGTTTTAGATTCTGCCTTTGAAAATCCTACAGTTGGAGTTAGGAATGTAGTTCGAGAATTTCAAGTTTCCAAATGTACAGTAAATACCGTTTTTCAAGAGCAACTGCTCCATTCATACCACCTGCAAAAAGTACATGGCTTAAGCGCGGATGATGACCCCACAAGGGTAGAATTTTGTACATGACTCTTAACCTATTCCGTTCTACTGGTCGAACCATGTAACCACCTATATTAAAACACGTAATTTCAGTCCTACTGGTCGGGTAGCCTTACCGCGGTTTAAAAGTATTACCGTTAGTGACATCTATCGGGAAAAAAATTGACGGCTCTGTGTGTATTCCGTGAAGTTTCTTTATCCATTGCGAAGGTTCCGCGTGTGTCTTTTTTCGGCTGTTTGTAAACGTGAACACACTGAGTGAAAATTGAAATGACACGTCAGTATTTAGTTTTATAACTGTAATATTTCATACCTTCCGACTCAATTGATCAATTTACCATCTGACTGGGTTTTGTTCCTTGTAATATGTAGTGGTTTCTTGAGGTAACCACTAGGACTGTAAACGGTCATTTATTTTTTTTACAGAAAAAAATAAATGGAGTGGATACAAAGTTTGGGTGCGGGCTGATGATTCAGGGTATATTTGCGAATTTCAAATATATTCTGGTAAGATTGGTGACTTGCCACAAAAAGATTTAGGAGGAAGAGTAGTCAAAGACTTGACAAGAGATTTGCAACAACAAAATTATAGAATTTTTTTTGACAACCATTTTTCAAGTGTGCCACTGCTCAGCTACTTGAAACAAAATGGAATTATGTGGTTGTGGCACTTTGAGAAAAGGGAACAAATATTTGCCAGATGACTTTATCGATGATAAAAAACTAGCGCGAGGCCAATATGACTGGAGAATGACAAATGATGTTGGTATGTCTAAATTGGAAAGACAAAAAACCTGTTTATTTCTTGTCAAATTACCATAACAATCAATAGAAAGAATAAAGATGGAACTGTGTCAGAAATAACTTGTCCGTCTTTGGTTGTGGATTACAATAAACATATGGGTGCCGTCGATAAGGCGGACATGCTAAAAGAATGCTACGCGATAGATCGAAAAAGCAAGAAGTGGTACCGTAGAATAGTTTGTCACTTTGTCGATACTACGTTAGTCAACGCGTACATTTTGTTTCAAAAACGCTGCTGCGGTTCGACTCTCGTTTTGAAACAGTTCAGGATAAATGTCTCTTCGGGACTAATTGCGTCGGGTTGCATTACCAAGAAAAAAGGTCGAAAATCAATGGAACCCATTAATCATTATAAAAAATACGTTCCCATTGAAAAAAGGACAGAAAAATCTGCTCACATGCCTATATATGGAACTTCCAGACGATGCGCCATCTGCAGCACAAAAAAGGAAGCTCATAGGAATATGTGAAGTTGCTCGATTTGCGATGTAGGTTTATGCCTGAATGACAAGAGAAATTGTTTTCTTGCATATCATAATGTCGATTAGCCTCATGTTGTGGAAAGATAATGCTTTGTTTCTTTTGTAAAAGTTTTTGTTTGGTGGTCCTACTGGTTCGTTCGGGTGACCACCACTTTTTCAAAAAAATATGTGTAATACATTTTTTTCACAAAATGTTTGACGTTTTCTTACATCCTTTATTTTCGGAACTAGGTTTATGAAGTGAAAATCCTAAAATTATTTAATTCCGGACACAAACGGTTAAGGAAGTTTAAGCACGACAATGGTTTTACGTCGCGAATATTATTTTCGGACGAAGCAGGATTTGGAAGGGATGGGCCCATTATCTCATATAATCTTGACATTTATGCAGACGAAAATCCTCATGCAATAATACAAACCCGCCACCAAGTACAATTTCAAATTAGTTTATGGACAGGAATAATTGGACACTATTTAATAGGACCCATTGAGTTACCACCTAGACTAAATGGCCAAAGGTATCTACAATTTCTTGAAAAAAAATTACCCACACTGCTGGAAGATCTTCCGTTACAAACAAGCATGAGTATGTGGTTTATGCACGACGGCGCCCCACCGTATTTTAGTATATTAGTTAGACAGCACCTAAATAGAGTTTATCCAGACTATAAAAATAGGCCGATCAGGACCTGTATCGTGGCCGGTTAGATCACCACATTTAAATCCTATGGATTTCTTCTTCTGAGGTAATTTCAAACGACGCGTTTACAATACGCCAGTGGAAACTGTGGATGATCGACAAAGAATTTTCCACCATAGCCAGGAAATGAAAAATCACATCCAAGAGCTTTGGAGAGTGCAGCAAGGATTAGTTCGTCGAGCTTGAGAGTGTGTTGGGCAAGGTGGTGCTCATTTTGGACAATTTTTGTAGTTATTATTACCGTTTATTTGTTTTCTTGCCATCCTCATTTGTTACTGTTAAAAACCATAGCAGCGCTACTCAGATATTATCCAAAGCAGCTTGATTCTTATGTTATAAAAATGTTTTATCATCATGCGTCAAATAATGCATTGGAACTTTTAGAAACAAATATCTCGCAAACTATCAGCTTTAGATACTTCTAACTAACCTTTTTGTTGCGGAAATACGATAAAATAAGATTTTTCAGTCAGTTGTTGTATACAGAGTAGCACGAAAAAGTTATGATAAGTTATTTACCGAAATAGTGCTGTAAGTGGCGCCCTCTAGAAGTTTGGCCATACAAAATAACGGATTCTTGTTTCTCATATTATAAAACCTTTCTATACCGAGTTTCATGCCAAAAGCTGAAATACTTCTCAAGCAATAAGGAAAAATAGAAAATAAAATTGTAACTTTGGCACTCTGTATCTCGCAAAACTACCAACTTTTGGACGAAGGCACGTTTAGGTTAGTTCACATATTTTGGTCTGTAGTATTTCCAGTTTCCAGATTTCCCAACCTTTCTTAGAGCCGTTTTACAAACAAGAGAATTACTCCGAAAATTATGGTCATAATTATGCCGAAAATTTGCATGGAAAAAATATGAAGATTTTCTCTACAACCTGTATGACACAAGCAGACAAAATTTCCGAGTAAAGCATCCCACTAACCGGCGCGAAATAATCGCGGCGAAGTATTCGCAACGAAATTCAGAGCGAAATTCGCAATCTGTTTCGCCTGTTTATTCATACCAAAGCGTCTTATTCGCTCCGCGAACGTGAAGATTTCGACAGGTTGCGTACATTTTATTTTTGCCTTTTGCAATGAGCTCGTATTCAGAAGAAGAGGAGGCACTTCTATTTCTTGCTTTAGAAGAGGAACAAAATGGACGGTAAGTTATGTTTATTTAACGCCATTTGATAGTTGGGTATGTATTAAGTTTAACGAAGTACATAAAACAAATATTTTCAATTTTGTTTAGGAAACGAAGGAAGTGGGTACATGATATTAACTTGGAACGAAATAAATTTGGGGAATACCATACCTTGATGCCACAACTTCGGCTGGATGAACAGCGCTTTTACGTATATTTTAGAATGACTCCAGAGTGTTTCGATGAAATATTGAACTTGGTGAAAGATGAAATACGAAAATCTGACACAAATTATCGTGAAGCTATTTCGCCAGAAGAACGACTTGCTATTACACTCAGGTAAAAAAATTATATGTATTAAAATTAGTAGGCTTATCGAATACGAAAACTTCAGGGATCGTGAAATAAATATTTTATTGTAATAATTGGACTACATGTTGCCACTAGGTTTAAATGTTGCTAAATAATTCAAAGCAGAATTTGCCTCCTCTGTTGGGTATATTATTGGAGTAAACCCAGTGCCGCTTGGGAAGGACGACATACTACTATCATACATACTTGCAGAATTCTGGGTAGACGCTGAAGACATTTCTTCAATATGTTCAAATTCTTCGTGCGCTATTAATTCGGCTATTTTTAGTTTTATTCGGGCTTGACGCTTTGAGGGAAGTGTTTTCACAGTCTGTGCATGTGCCAAGAAAAGTGAATCAATGGCCTCGTTCTCTTTTTTAGGTTTTTTACCTTCAAAATAATTAATGAGCTGTTGTACAGACGAATATGGTGGTTCATAGCGTTTTCTACTCGTTTTATATTTTGGTGTAGTTGCAGTCTTCGGAAAGGTGTGCCCTGGAGTAGTCACTGCTGTAGTGTTCAATGAAGAAGGTGGTGCTGTCTGTGTTGCCGAGGCGTTCTGTGCATCTTCTGCATCTACATCAGCATTTTCATCTTCTCCATGGCCGCGGTCTTCCAAATTTTCGGTTTCTACATTTCCAGCCCTCCATATATTTGAGTTAAATTCGGCAGTCTCATAATGTATGACGTCAATATCTTTCACATTAGACGACGTTTTGGCAAATGCCAAAAAAGGACGGAAAAATTCCATGTAGTCAGCCCACTGCCATTTTTTTATGTTGCCCACTGCTTGGCCGGTCTTTGGTTTGGTAGATTTTATATATTTTGCAAATGTGTCTCTGATATTCTTCCACCTTTTTTTTACTTCATCACCTAAAAACGATTTTTTTATAGATTCCTTGCCACTGGTGACACCTTCTATACCATTGGGCATAGCTTTCGAGTTGGCTTTACAACAATGAGTGCAATCGTAACCGAAGTCTGTGAAGCGATATGCAGACATATGGAGCATACATATTTACCAGAACCAACAGAGAATATATGGAAAAAATGTGCTAAAGAATTTGAAAATAGATGGGGATTTCCCAATTGCATTGGCAGCGTAGACGGTAAACATGTAACAATCAAAAGACCTAACAACAGTGGCTCCAATTACTGGTGCTATTTACATAAATATTCAATAGTACTTATGGCCATTGTTGGCCCGGACAATGAATTTATATATGTTGATATTGGTGGTTTCGGAAAAAATAGTGATGGGGGTATTTTCGAAACCTCAAACATGGGAAAACGATTTGAACAAAATTTAATGAGTGTCCCTGCACCTAGATTTCAGCATTTGCTTTAAAACCATACCTTATGAGACCATTTCCTTATAAGCAGACTTTAACAGACGTCAGAAAAGAGAAATACAATGTAAGACTTTGTCGAGCTAGAAGGGTCGTGAAAAATGCGTTTGGTATTTTGTCTCAAAAATGGCGAATATTTTACAGGCCATTAGAAACTAAAGTCTACTATTCTAATTGTACGTACGGCATGTGTTTTACACAATTTTTTACGAAGTAAAAGTGGCGATGACAAATATTTTCAATTCTTAGATCCCCCAGAACCCGTGCTTGGAGCTTTTACTGATATAGCAAATGATCCTCGGCGGGCAGCAAGGCTAGCATTTTCTACTCGTGACAAATTCGTAAATTATTTTAATTCTGATATGCCTATGCCCAATATATAGAATGTTCGTTTTCACATTTGTGTAGACTGTAAATTATTTAACAAGTTAATAAAAAATATTAGGTACATACCATTTGTATTTAATTCTTTTCCTATTTCCATCCAAATCTTGTCTTTCTTTCTCACATTTCTGTATTCATCGTTCGACAAATCATACAAACAAGGATACTTTTTCACTATTTCTATCAATAATTCCGTTTTTGCCATTGCGAATTTTTGAAGAACGGCGTCAAAAACGCGGTCAAAGGCGAACTGAAATACGCCGCGATAAAAACGCTCGAACAATCGCATTCGCTTCGCACAAGTCTGAGCCTGTCCGTAAACCGCCGCGTTTTAATCTGATCGCGAATTCATCGCCGCGAAATTTTCGCAGCCAAAGCGAATATTTCGCGCCGGTTTGTGGGATGCTTTATTCATATGATACGCCTGCGCATTAGAGTAGTATTTTCGAATGGACATAACCTTAACGGGTATGACGTCCAATATAATCGGAAAGACAACAGACGTCGTTGATTTAAATTTATTTTTGAAATCGAGATCTTGGTTAATATTATAAAACTTCTCAATGCTTGGACTATCGCATCCAGCGCCTGACGCCGCAAATTTCTGTTTTTGTAATTGGGTGACTTCACCTTGAACAGGTTTGCCCATTTTTGGTACTCCTACAACAACAGTGTAACTTCTTCCTGATTCCACGACATTATGAATAAACAATAACAATAAACGCTTCTTCGTAGTACGAATCGAACAGGACCATACCCACAAATGTTAAGTGGGGTTATGTTGTTATGTTGACGTTGACATTTGATAATGACATGCACGGAAATAAACCTCTGCGCCGATTCTCGCGCATATTCTATAGAACGGGTTTTATATTTTTACCATGAAAATTTTCACAAGAATTCTTTTAGGTGTAATACGACAGCAAAAATTTTCGGCATAATTATAACAATAATTTTCGGAGTAATTCTCTTGTGTGTAAAACGGCTCTTAGTATATAGTTTGATATGCGGAGGTCGAAGATTCATCGTACCTAAGTGAACCTACCTGATTACGATTCGATTTCGCGTTTTGAAATGACTTGTGTAGTGGTTCAGTGAGGTGCGCGGCAACTCGGCAACAGTGGACGAAATTGTGGTAGATCGAGCGAGGGGTAGTGATGCAAAGTTTCGTTACTTTTTAGGACTTGTAAGGACTCGTTACTTTCGAACTTTGGACTCGTTAGTTTAGTTACTATTTGGACATTTCGTTTAGAACCTACATTCTATATATTATATCAAATTATTACTTTGGGATTGATCCAATTATTATTTTTTGTCTAATGCCTTGCCTATTTTTTGATATTTGATACGTAGAAGGTACTTATATTTTAAACTCGTCGTTGTGTGACGTCTGGTTCGTTGGCTGTACGCTGTAAATAGTATTTAACAAGTGGCATAACCAGATGGGGACCGTGGAGCAACCACTCTCCTCACTCTTTACTTTAGTTGAGTAGCGCCCCCTGCCCTAACAGTCTGGTTACTCCCCTGCCCTACTTAACAGTCTGGTTACTCCACTGTAAATGGTGTTCAACAAAATACTTATAATAATAAAACATACCTGAAACTAAGTTCCTTTTGCACCTAGGCAAATTTTCGTCTTCCACCCGCCGTTTTGCCCTTTCTCCTTCCAATGAAAGAGTCGGATGTTTAGTTTTCAAATGCTTCCTTAAATTGCTAATGTTTCCACTTTTATGCGAATAAATATTTTTACAAAGATTAGACTTTGCATTAGCTTCCGATATATTGGTGAAATGCATCCAAATAACACTTCTTTTTTGAGTTTGCGATTCTCCTGAACCGGACGCGGATGATTCCATATTTTTGTACAAATAATAATTATATTATTGCTCGAGCTTGTACGGCAACATCCAAACCAGTAACAACCCGCCAACCGGTAGCTCTCAAAGTCAAATGATAAGTGTACAGGTGTACACAAACATCGCCAACCTAAAGCTCCGCAGTCCGCAACTCGTTTGATAGAAGAGCATCTAAAGTTGCCTAAGCCTAACGATATTCACATCATTTCATTTCCACCCAGTTTACATCCAAGAACCAAGTGACTTGCTGCTGGCGCTGGCAGTACTGGCTACATTAAATCCCAGTAACGTTTGTATCTAAAGTAATGTATAGTGTAGTAACTAACAGTAATTAAAAAGTATACACAGAAAAAGACCGTATCGCATTCAAAGTAACGAATTCAAATAAAAAGTAACGAGTCTTTTCAAAAAGTAGGACTCGTTACATTTAGTTACTCATTTGTAACGATTATTTTGTAAGCGTTACTTAATTATTTTACATCACTAGCGAGGGGGAGTTGCCCTTCGCCGCCGAGAGAGGCAACAGGTGACGTGACCATCTTCCGGATTTAAAGATTACCGGGTTCCATGTTTTTTTTTAAGTTAGTGAATTATGTTGTGCCTTACTACCATTAAAGTTTGTTAGCCATATCGCCGTCGTTATTACTGAAACCCACGAAAAAACCCTGAGTAATATTGTGCAAGCTCGGATCCACTTCATTTGGCGCCCAACTCGTGGCAGTAGAACGGCGTAGCGCGAAACGGTTGCAAGGTGTTAGATAGAGAAGGAACGAGACGCGACGAAAACGGTACGCGTAGGTGAAGACGGTTGATTTTGGCGGCACGACGTGACGCAGAAACAGGCGTTGAGGCGTTGCTGTGTTCAAGCGGCACGAGCCAGGCGGTGTTGTCGGTTGTAAGAGGAGTAAGCAGATCTGGGTGAGAAGTCATTTTATTTTGGAAAGCTGAGGGTGTGTATGCTGCTGGGGGGTTCTGTACGAGCACCGAGGCGCTGGTAGAGAAGCAGTGAGGCGTTAAGAGATAGCTGGTGGAGCAGAGGGGATATTAACGATTATTTACTGTGTTGAAACAGTCATTGTAACAAAAAAAAAACTTTCCTTGTTTTAGTTTACTGTAGTATTGTAACGATTTGTCGTTTAGGTAAGCTGTAGAAATGTCTAGCAGAAAGTCGCGGAGAGGGAGGGCAGAGAGTACAAAGGAGGTGCAGGAGGACCTTGAGTCTTTAGTTAGAAATTTGGCAATATCAGTGACAGAGTTAAAAAGTACGGTAGGGCAACTAGCTGAGAAGGTGGCAACGTCCGACACACGATATGAGGGCCTGATGTCTGGAATAGAGACAGTGCCGGAGACTGTTTGTACTTCTAAAGGAATAGATGATTGTTCGACTGTAATTAAAGATAGATCCTATATAATAAACTGGAAAGAGTTAGGGGGTGGTAATGTCACATTTTCAAACTATGGGCAAATGCACCCAATGCTATTTTTAAAGAAAATTGAAAAAATATTTAGCGATGCAGGTGTTCCTGAGCATGCGCAGTTGGGTTTAGCTGTTGGTTGCTTAAGAGGTTCGGCGGCCGATTGGGCTAGCGTTAAGGAGGATTGTTTTACCGACTATGTTTCATTTCGTCTAGCATTTAAAAATAGATTCTGGAGCATTGAAAAACAAAGAGAGTTGTATATGACGTTGGTCTACGGTACGCACTCGTATGGCAGTCGAGCAGATTATTTCTTGAATCTGGTGGCGCAAGCAAAGTTTCTTGATAATAAAATTCCGATGCAAAATGTAATTGGAATGTTGGTAAAACATTTTGATGTGGAAGTCCAGCGGGGCATGATTATTAATAATTTTACGTCGCCTGATACGGTAGAGGAATATTGAGACGTATTGACGAATTGTCTACTGTGGGGGGTTCGAATAGGAACATGAATAATGCGCAGGGTTATAGTAATCGATCTGAAAATAATCGAACAAATTCCGAGCGAGAGATATCGAGAGATAAGCGGTCGACCGCTAGGGGAAATAATGAGGGACATACCGTGCGTTCACTGGCTTGCATGGGGGATCCGGACATCGATCTTTTAAGCGACCCGGAGGATATAGTGCAGGATGATGAAAAGGTTTCGCCAACCATATCGATATATATTTTGGTACGTTGGTAGAAGTATTGATCGACAGCGGCTCAGATATATGCGCAATCTCGGAGAAATTCTATTCAGAGTTAAGCAATCTCGGGAAATTTCCAATTTTACCGGTCATACGAGGAGTGATCTCTGTAGCAATAGGCGGTAAAACGCAGAAGATAAAGTCGCAAATCTTGATTCCAGTTCAATTAGAAGGAATAGATATCGATGTGAACTGTTTGGTTATTCCACAACTCAATTGCAATTTGATATTTGGATCAAATTGGTTATCCAAGCATCATGCACGTTTGGATTATCAATATTCACAGCTGAAGCTAATGATAGAAGGGGTTTCCATAAATACGAAGCTGTCATTTCGGATTGATCCGCAGAAAATATCTATAAACCTCTGCGAGAAAAATGATTATGTGTTTGATGTAGTCGAAAATAAAGCTAGCAGGGTTACGCCACTGGTAGAGTACAGCGTTGATGACGGTGATTCCCGCAGTAAAGGCTACAGCGCGAAGGATATTAGTGATGCAAAGTTTCGTTACTTTTTAGGACTTGTAAGGACTCGTTACTTTCGAACTTTGGACTCGTTAGTTTAGTTACTATTTGGACATTTCGTTTAGAACCTAAATTCTATACATTATATCAAATTATTACTTTGGGATTGATCCAATTATTATTTTTTGTCTAATGCCTTGCCTATTAATTTTTTTGATATTTGATACGTAGAAGGTACTTATATTTTAAACTCGTCGTTGTGTGACGTCTGGTTCGTTGGCTGTACGCTGTAAATAGTTTTTAACAAGTGGCATACCAGATGGGGACCGTGGAGGAACCACTCTCCTCACTGTTCACTTTAGTTGAGTAGCGTCTCCTGCCTTCACAGTCTGGTTACTCCCCTGCCCTACTTAACAGTCTGGTTACTCCACTGTAAATGGTGTTCAACAAAATACTTATAATAATAAAATATACCTGAAACTAAGTTCTTTTTGCACCTAGGCATATTTTCGTCTTCCACCCGCCGTTTTGCCCTTTCTCCTTCCAATGAAAGAGTCGGATGTTTAGTTTTCAAATGCTTCCTTAAATTGCTAATGTTTCCATTTTTATGCGAATAAATATTTTTACAAAGATTAGACTTTGCATTAGCTTCCGATATATTGGTGAAATGCATCCAAATAACACTTCTTTTTTGATTTTGCGATTCTCCTGAACCGGACGCGGATGATTCCATATTTTTGTACAAATAATAATTATATTATTGCTCGAGCTTGTACGGCAACGTCCAAACCACTAACAACCCGCCAACCGCTAGCTCTCACAGTCAAATGAAAAGTATACAGGTGTACACAAACATTGCCAACTTAAAGCTCCGCAGTCCGCAACTCGTTTGATAGAAGAGTATCTAAAGTTGCCTAAGCCTAACGATATTCGCATCATTTCATTTCCACCCAGTTTACATCCAAGAACCAAGTCACTTGCTGCTGGCGCTGGCAGTACTGGCTACATTAGATCCCAGTAACGTTTGTATCTAAAGTAATGTATAGTGTAGTAACTAACAGTAATTAAAAAGTATACATAGAAAAAGACCGTATCGCATTCAAAGTAACGAATTCAAATAAAAAGTAACGAGTCTTTTCAAAAGTAGGACTCGTTACATTTAGTTACTCATTTGTAACGATTATTTTGTAAGCGTTACTTAATTATTTTACATCACTAAAGGATATTCAGGCAGCAGCAGCGAAAACTACTTTGAGTGGGAGTGCTAAGGCTTCACTTGTATTTTGGAAAAATATAGGAATAAATTCTCTGATACACCGGGACGCGTCGTCAACTATTTTCATCAAATTGAGCTAGTGGATGAAAATGAATTTAATTTTGTGGCTTATCCTGTTCCTATGGTTTATCGGGATGAAGTTAGAAGGCAGATTGGTGAAATGTTAGCGGCCGGTGTTATTCAAAAGGAAAGAACTTCCTACATTTCGCCGTTAGTTTGCGTGAAGAAAAGGGATGGGAATATTCGCGTGTGTTTGGACGCTCGGGGGCTGAACTCAAAGATGAAGAAGGATTTCGTGAATCCTCCCAATCCGTTTGAATTAATGGCCAATTTTAAACAGGGGCAAATTATGAGCACAATAGACTTGACGCAAGCATATTGGCAAATTCCAGTGTTACCGGATCATACCAAATATCTTGGGTTTGTGTTCGAGGGTGAAACATATAGTTTTTGTCGATTGCCATTTGGGTTATCTACTTCCATGGCAAGTCTTATTCGATGCTTAAATAAGATATTGGAGGGCTGTAATGATTTCGCGCAGTCATATGTTGATGATTTATTAATTTACTCGGAGAACATAGCGGATCACTTAAGGCATTTGAAGACGATTTTTCAGAGACTTAGTGATGCCGGAATTACAATTAAACTAAGAAAATGTCAGTTTATTAGGGAAAAGGTACATTTTCTAGGTCATGTGATCACCTCAAGGGGAATCGAAATAGACGAGGGGCGTGTCAAAAATATTTCTGATTTTCCTGTTCCACGAAATATAAGAGAGTTGCGAGGGTTCTTGGGTCTGGTCAATTATGAACATCGATTCTGCGCCGGGTATGCTGTATTGACCGTGCCATTGTTGAAGTTGCTGAAGAAAGGAGAAAAATGGCGCTGGGGAAGCGATGAAATGGAGAGTTTTAGAGCTATTAAGTCAGCCTTCCTAAAGTCCATGATGCTTGTTCATCCTGATTTTAAGCGCACTTTTTATATTCAATGCGATGCTTCCGCATATGCCGTGGGGGGCAGTCTTTACCAGATTAGCAATACGGGGGAGAAACAATATGTTTGCTTCATGAGTTCCGTTTTGAAAGGAAGTCAATTAAACTACACCGTAACGGAAAAGGAAGCTTGGGGGGTTGTCTCTTGTTTACGTTTGTGGCGTACGATGGTTCTAGGACAAGATTTGGTGGTTTTTACAGATCATAAAGCACTTAGCTTTTTGATATCATGTGAATTACGTTCGGCAAGGTTATCGCACTGGATAATATTTATCCAAGAATTTGATTTCGAGATACGATATTGCAACGGACCTGACAACGTAGCGGCGGATGCTTTGTCGCCGTATCCTTTAAAGGATAAGACGTGCAGTGTTCCAGGTTCTAACGGAAATGCGCAAATTTCGTTAAAGGGGGCTAAAGTGATGAAACCTGTTACTTTTGACCCGGGCGATAAGGTTCTAGTTAAAACGCATCCTCATTCGTCCGCCGAAGCTAAACTAATTTCTAAATTCTTTTTACTGTATGATGGACCGTATACTGTGTTACAACAAGCGGGACCCAACTCCTATGTCATTGGACATCTTGATAGTAAGATTCATTCTAAGGAAAATGTGATCAATCTCAAAGCTTATAAGCAGCCTAGCGATGTTATACTGGAGTAATGTTCCCGGTATTGCCTTGCACCCTCTGCTCTGTTTCTAGACTTAAATCTATGTTACCTCGATTTAAGTGGGGGGTTGTGTAGTGGTTCAGTGAGGTGCGCGGCAACTCGGCAACAGTGGACGAAATTGTGGTAGATCGAGCGAGGGGGAGTTGCCCTTCGCCGCCGAGAGAGGCAACAGGTGACGTGACCATCTTCCGGATTTAAAGATTACCGGGTTCCATGTTTTTTTTTAAGTTAGTGAATTATGTTGTGCCTTACTACCATTAAAGTTTGTTAGCCATATCGCCGTCGTTATTACTGAAACCCACGAAAAAACCCTGAGTAATATTGTGCAAGCTCGGATCCACTTCACTTGCCTCATTTCTTTGAAACTCCAACGAATGCGTAGGAAGTACAGAGTCAATCTACTTGACGCGATTTTTTTAATAATTAAAAGGGTTTTCGGTTTTTTTATATTGTATGATATCGAAATTGTATGGAACTACCCCTAAATTTGTTTATGTTGACTCACCTGAAGTACTAGCTAATAGATATTAAAACGTAGTTCGTTATTTAAACGATTTTTTGTCGTTGTGTCAATCGTCAGTTGTTTGTCTTTGTCAGGTTTGCTTTGTTATAAGTACAGAATTATCATGACAATTGTGCAGGTGCTTTTACTTAACTTTCTATTGGATTGGCTCATTTGGAACGATGTTAAAATGGTTTTCATGTAAGCATCTGATAAGAGAGATGTCTTGTAGTGAGTTGATTTCACGTATTTTGGAGAAAAATTATATTCCCGTTAAGTTCTCAAGCCAAGTAGAAAAATTTGCTAAATGACTCAAATTACACTAAATAAAAAAGAAATAAAAAAATCACTACAGCAATAGCAAAAAATATGTTTTAGCTGCATTCATAGAGCTATAGCTGTAGCTGTATCAGATTAGAGCTAGATGCTTTGGCTACTGCATGTATTAGAATATCGCTGAATAAAAACGACAAAAACTATCCTACTTGATAGATTTTTCACCCCAATCCTTACTCCTGACAACTGTTCAAGGTCTATCTATTCATCATTCTCATCGATTTTAAGTTTTCCATGACGCGATATACTCAGACGTCCCCTCTATCCAATGTAATTGTTCCTCAAATCCCGCGTGTCAACATCAACACAGGAAAAAAAATCCATTTATATTTCTTTGATGAAAGGCATTCTGACAAACTTAATGGTTTTCCAGGCACTCATTGGATATTTTTTTACAACTCTGCGTGTCTTTTCGTAACCTGTCCCCTTCGGTTACAGGATACAGGGTTTTTTCACATTAAACGGATTTATCACATGTCTTGGAGTGTATAGCTGTCAGAAGTTTATTTTTCGTTTTGCGCAAGGTGTGTCAGGATTCATTAGAGGTCCTTAAGTGTGCTCATGCAAATATAGACACAGTAAAAAGCGTTCTAAAATTGACGAAATTCAGTAGAAATGCTGCGTTTCTTTACATTATTATTCTTTTATTGAATCTTAAAGTACAGATATTAGGGGTACCTATTAAGTATTAGTATATTATAATTTATTCGCACAATTGATTAACGTATAAAATATTTAAGAAAGCAAGAAATAAGCGAATAAATGAGAGTCCCAAAGGAATGAATATTCCTTGTACGTGGGTGAGTCGAATTGAATATAAGAATAAGACTTACTAATGTAACATATCACGTCCATAATATAAATTATCCTCATATGGTAAACAGCAATCACAGTTCGTTGGAATAGTCGCAACCAGGTAAAAAGTCACATCCAGATAACGCATTAAGCATACAATCACAATTAAAAAATCAAACCATGCATGAAATGACAGCGTATTCTTCAAATCAATTTCCTGACGTATCACTGTTCGAGGTGTAGATAGAAGCCACTTGTTTAGCTATTTCTTAAATTTATTCAAATTATGTTGAACGATCTAGGAGCTAAGAAAGAACATGACCTTTGGGGTGTCGGTACTCCAGACAACACTTCCTGTTATACAGGGTGTTTCAGTTTATTGTTGCATAACTTTAAGATTCGATAGAACTTTTAAAATTAATGCATAAAGTCTATATAAACATGGGTCGAAAAATGCGTGGCTTCCGAAATATAAATATAAATTTACTTTCTTAAGTATTTTTTTTTAAATATTTCGAACAATATTTGATGCATAACAGTGAAAATTGGTGTACAAGGGTTTTTTGGTACGACAAAACGAAACCATGTGCATAGTTTTACTGTAGCCGCTAGAGGGCGCTCTCTACTGTACCTGTACTGTATTAAAATAACCGCAAATTTTTTCTTAATGCAATTTTTTGCTTTTTGAATAAAAAATTGATTCTTCGCACTTTTCAACATAAAAAAGCTCTCCTGTGAGTTTTCGTTATAGTTAGCCGTTTTTGAGATATTTCGATTTTTAAGGTTTGATGCATTTTTAATTATTTATGGGAAAATAATATTTTTTTAACATTTTCGATTGGGCATTACAAGTGATTAAGGTGATCGTTTAGATTGTGTTTTTAAACACAGCAATAATTCCTAACTCCAAATAAAGACAAAAAACATAATATTAATTTGTTTAATTCTCCAATATTATTTTTAACAAACTAAATTAATTATTCACAACTAAAATGCTATTGGATAGTTAGGACAAACATACAAAATCTAAAGTAGTTGCTCGAAATGTAAACCCAATTGTTCAATACACAATTCACATCTACGAATGATTGAACGTGGTATAGCATTATTCAAATAAGGCCTTATTTCGTCACATGCATTCCTGATTCTGTCTATTAGCATATCTCTTGTGGTTACGGGAGTCTGGTACACTTTTTCTTTTAGAAATCTAATGGATTTAGGTCAGGGGATCGTGGAGGCCAGGCGACTGGTCCTCCACGGCCGATCCATCTTTCTGGATAATTTTCGTCCAGCCAGTTTCTAACTATTCTCGAATAATGAGCTGGACAACCATCAAGCTGGAAACCAGGCCAATCTTCTTAAATTTAACATAACATCATCCCACATATTTGCATGTTCAGCCTTTTAAAATTCCAAGAAGGTCGCAGCATTTAACCTTGCAGGCAAAAGGTATAAAAGGTAGGGTCCAAATAGTCGATTACGGTAGATACCAATCCACACGTTCACACTAAGTTCATGCTGAAAATTTCTTTCCCGAACTGCATGCTGATTTTCATGCGACCAAATACATATGTTGATTATTAAAATTTACCACTCCACGTCTAGTGAAGCATGACTCATCGGTCCATAAAGCGTTACTTAAAAACTCCCTATTATTATCAGTTCTATCAAGAATCCACTGACAAAATGTGATTCTTCGTTCTCCGTCCCCTGGCTGTAGTCCTTGCACAGGTTGCAAATGGTAAGAACGTCTATGGTCATTTCTAAGAATACGGTGAACATGGCTTGCTAAAATTCCCAAGGCACCAGAAACTCTCCTAACACTTGTGGTCGGATCTCTATCAAACTCACGCAGAAACATACGGGTAAATCTGCGCTGACGAACATTTATGTTTTGATCCCTTTGGAGATTTCTAAAACCATTTTCAATTATTTGGCGATGCACTCTTAAAAATACTGAGCGAGTTGGATGTCGTCTGTTTGGAAATTTTCGTGCGTATTCTCTGGCTGCTTCTGCTGCGTTTCCATTTACAAAGCCATACACAAAATGAATATCCGTTAACTCTTGATTGGAGAATAAAAATGGCATTTTTATAAAACCTACAAAAAAAAAACAGGTAAAAGAAACTAAATTTCGTGCATTCACAATTGCAAAAAAATGTTTCAGGTTTCAACAGACAACAAAACTAACTGTCAACTAATTGACGTTTAACCTTATTCTGCTTTCGATTTCAAAAATATTTGCAGGCACAGCCTACTTCTAAAATTATTGAGATACTGACTTTTAACGTTATTTATCATAAATAATTAAAAATGCATCGAACCTTAAAAATCGAAATATCTCAAAGACAGCTAACTATAACGAAAATTCACAATAGAGCTTTTTTATGTTGAAAAGTGCGAAGAATCAGTTTTTTGTTCAAAAAGCAAAAATTGCAATAAGAAAAAATTTTCGGTCATTTTAATACACTACCGGTACAGTAGAGAGCGCCCTCTAGCGGCTACAGTAAAACTATGGTTCGTTTTGTCGTACCAAAAAACCCTTGTATACCAATTTTCACTGTTATACATAAAACATTGTTCGAAATATTTAAAAAATCTATTTTAGAAAGTAAATTTATAAACACCCTGTATTTCGGAAGCCACGCATTTTTCTACCCATCTTTATATAGACTTTATGCATTAATTTTAAAAGTTCTATCGAATCTAAAAGTTATGCAACAATAAACTGAAACACCCTGTATATTCTGATACGTAACAGTACGTTATTTTACACAAATTGGCATCAGGTTGTAAACCACAACCACAGAATATCTTATACACGTAAATCTCTAATTGACAAACACACGACGCTACAATTATCCATAGCTTCGAACTGTTTTTTCCGAAGGCGAGATTAGAACTCGCGGCCCGGCTGGCGGTTGATCAGTAGCACGACACTCTGACCCACTTGAGGTCCCACATAAGGGTACAAAAAAAACAGTGGATGACCCGCTCGGACAATTATTTCCATAAACTCTGAATGTTTATCGCCATCCTTATCTTGTGCAAGAAGCGGGAAAAAGTCTTTGTTAGAATCAAAAACATGACGTCCACAAAAAGTTGGCGGCATCTAAGCACGTGCTGTTCTTACATTTTTCCTTCTTCAGGAATCTACAAAAAGAGTTAAAACACTAACCTTACATATATATTCATTAACAATTTAAATTATAAGATCGAAGTAAAAGATACTTATTTTGGTTAGGACTTTGAAGTTGAGTCATTAATTTTCAGATAATGATTGTAGAAGGAAGATAAACCAAAATATGTGTGTAAAAATAAAAAAAAATTAAAAAAAATTTTTTACCTTGTTTATAAAGTATCCTTCCGACAAGTATTTCAGTGCGGACCTGTATTTGATCGTGAGGTCTTGGAGCACCGGCATGCAGTCCCCTGTGAGGTCTTAAGTCACCTGATTCACGAGCCCGTTGTACTACATTAACAGAGGCACGAGGGGTTGGTTACACTCGATTGGGAAACCGATCCGCATAAACATGTGCCATTTTTTATTTCGTTTGAGCCACGCAACAGACACCACTATTCACTCACGCGTTACCGACTGACACTGACTGTATACAACTGAATAAAATAATTGTAAAAACATCGTTCCAAATTCTTTCGCTTTTTTGTTTTCGATGGGATGAACCGATAAGGCGGATTATATCCGTTGTTGCCAAACACGAGCACATAATATTATTATTGAGACAGGGCGGTACTCAAACTTCTAAAGGGCTATAACTTTGTTACTTTAATTTTACCACAAAAATGTTAAAGGAAAAAAACATTTCTTTTACATGGCAAAATAATATATAAATAATAGTTTAAAAAACTAAAAAAAAACACGCTTTTATGGCTAACCGAACTAAAAAGTAGAAAATAATTTTTAATTGCAAATAGTTTATATTATGTTACAGTAGTAGATGGTCGGACAATCAATAATAATTAATGACCTCAAAATAAAATTATAATAAAATTTAAGTCATTAACAGAATGAATTCAAAGTAAAAAGCGTGGGGTGCATTCTAATACATTGTCGTAACTCTCCTCCCATAGAGACGTAGTTGCCAATAGAGTGATTGTAACATTTAATAATTTGAATTTTATTGTAATTTTATTTTGAGGTCATTAATTATGATTGATTGTCCGACCATTTACTACTGTAATATAAACTCTTTGTAATTAAAAATTTCTTGTACTTTGTAGCTCGGTTAACTATAAAAGCGTGTTTTTTAAACTAATATTTATTTTCCATTTTTTAGTTCGATTTATCAATTAGTTTTTTGTTGACATGTGGTATTGAAATGTCTTCGAATCATTTCAAAATATAATCATTTCATTTAAAGCTTTACTGTTGCATAAGTTTTCCCTGTCAGCTTAGAGCAATGAAATTCTTCTAGCCGAATACCGTCTAAAGATCTTACACGACTAAGTGCTACATAAGCTTGTCCAGCTAGAAACAGTCGCGAGCCTAGATAAATGACTGCACGATCGACTGTACAATCTCGCATCTCGTGGACGGTCGAAGCCCAACTCAGGATTAATAAAACATTCGCAATGAACAAGGTGAGAATGCACTACCTTAAAAAAGTATCTGTCTCCGTTGTGTTGTGCCGAGTGCCCGTACCAACAAAGAGTAAGTCCGAAACTACACGCATGCGCAGATCGCGCGCTAGCTCCATCTATCTCACTCCCCTACAGAGGATCTATAGAAGAATTTATCAATCATGGCGGTCCTAATAACGATAATGGAAAACTGTTATCAAATTATTGCACTGTCATTGGTCCTCGATACGTGTGCGAAGTTTCAAATTAATCAAGCTTCTGGAAATTGGTGAAAATTATGCTCAAAGACTCTGTTCCATACATGCAGGACTATCTGCCTCCTATGAGGATTGAACTCACGACCCCTGGGTTACAGGGCCAGCGCACGGCCACTGAGCTACAGAGACTTGTAGTTTTGCTATTTGTAAGGCGGTATTTGAAATCCGTGGTTCTGTATTTACATATCTGCTTTTAACAAAATTTTATGAATAAGGATAATGGAAAACTCTTATTAAAGTATTGCATAGTCATCGGTCCTTGATACGTATGCCAAGTTTCAAATCAATCAAACTTCTGGAAATTGGTGAAAATTATGCTCAAAGATTCCGTTCCATACATACCTACATATACTAAATGACATATAAATCCGAACACCCAGTTTAAATGGTTTTATTTTAATAAAAGTTTGTATAAGTACTTAATGAAGCACAATAAGTAAATGATAAAAATTTCAAAATGATTGCACTGCTTTAAAGCCCTTTGACCTTTAATAATGTGTGGATGCACCCTGATGTGCTACGCATTCTCCAACGCGCCTAGGCATGCTTCTGATCAGGTGGTCAATGTCCTCCTGTGGTATCTCATTCCAGGCAACCACCAACTCCCCTCTCGAAGTGCTTCTAGAGTCTGAGGAGGACGTTGCAAATTGAGCAATCTCCTACCCATCATATCCCACACGTGCTCAATTGGGATAAGTCGGGAGATCTTGGTGGCCATGGTAACAATGTGACATCATTATGTTGAAAGAAGTCTATGGTGACTCTTGCAACATGTGGTCGGGCATTATCTTGTTGGAAAGTTGGATCTGCCAGGGTGTCAAGATAGGGTAAAAGATGGGGTTCTAGAACTTCATGGATATAACGCTGCGCGTTCATGTTACCTCTGATGAAGGTTAAAGGTGACCTGGAACCATAAGCTATAGCACCCCAAACCATAACCCAACAGTGTGATGAACATGTCTTTCAACAAAAAACTGTGGATTCCTCCTTTCACCACGTCGCCTTCTAACCCTGGCACGACCATCGTGCATGCCTAAACAAAATCGAGACTCGTCACTAAAGACAATACTGTTCCATTCCTGATCCCAGAGTGACCGTTGTCTGCACCACTCAAGGCGATTACGTCGGTGTTCTCGAGTTAAAGGGAGGACCCAGTGTGGCCGGTATGAAAACAAGCCAAAACTTCTCATTCGTCGGTAAACACTTCGCATGCCAATAGGTCTTCCGTGTTCTGCAAACCATTCATTTGCAATGGACCTGGTAGTGGAGAAACGGTCCCTTAAGGCCAATAATCTTAGGCGTCTGTTGTTCTACGGCGGCGTCCAGTGCCCCTTGCTCTTTGCGTACGGCCTTCTCGAAGCCATGCCTGACAACACCTAACCACAGTGTCTACACTTCTTTGCACTCTAACTGCAATTGCCCGAAAAGAAGGTCCAGCTTCCCGAAGTCCCACTATACGGCCCCTATCAAACTCACTAGTTGAAAATCGTACAGGTCTCCGTACTCT